>JASVEL010013574.1:0-197784 GCA_032618575.1 Nicotiana noctiflora
CTGCCGGTCTAGAACAGCTTCTTGCTCCTCCTCGTAAGATAGATCCTTGTCCAACCGGACAGTACTAAAGTCTAACACGTGTGTAGTATCGTCGTGATACCTCTGAAGCATAGATTCATGAAAAACCTGATGCACGGCTGATAAGCTAGGCGGCAGTGCAAGTCTATAACCAACCTTTCCCACTCGATCTAGAATCTCAAACGGACCAATATACCTAGGGCTGAGCTTGCCCTTCTTTCCGAATCTCATCACGCCTTTCATAGGTGACACCTGAACCAACACCCGCTCTGCGACCATGAAATCCACATCTCGGACCTTACGGTCTGCATAACTCTTCTGTCTGGATTGAGCTAAATGCAACCTCTCCTAGATAATCTTGACCTTATCTAAGGCCTCCTGGACTAGGTCCGTACCCAACAACTGAGCCTCTCCCAACTCAAACCATCCAACTGAAGACCGACATCGCCTACCATACAATGCCTCATATGGAGCCATCTAAATGCTAGACTGGTAGCTGCTGTTGTAGGTGAACTCTACCAATGGCAAAAGCTGGTCCCACGAGCCCCAAAATCAATGACACATGCTCGGAGCATGTCCTCTAGTATTTGAATAGGTCTCTCGGCCTGACCGTCCATCTGATGATGAAATGATGTACTCAACTGAACCTAGGTGCCTAACTCCTGCCGGACAACTCTTGGGAAACACGAGGTAAACTGCGTACCCCGATTTGAGATAATAGACATCGGCACTCCATGAAGGCGAATAATCTCCTAAATGTGAATCTCTACTAACCTCTCAGATGAGTAGGAGACTGATACTGGAATGAACTGTGTTGACTTCGTTAGCCTATCAACAATAACCCAAATAGCATCGAATTTCCTCCAAGTCAACGGAAGTCCAGTAATGAAGTCCATCTTAATCTTCTCCCATTTCCATTCATGAATTTCAATTCTTTGGAACACACCACTAGGCCTCTCATGTTCATATTTAACCTACTAACAATTTAGACACCGAGCGACATACGAAACAATGTCCTTCTTCATCCTACTCCACCAATAATGCTGCCGCAGGTCCTGATACATCTTCACGGTGCCTAAGTAAATAGAATACCGAGAACCGTAGGCCTCTGATAAGATCAAGTCTCGAATCCCCTCAACGTTGGGCACACAAACTCGCCCATGCAATCTCAACACAGTGCCATCATCTAAGGTTACCTTCGTGGCACCTCCCCGCTGCATAGTGTTCGTCAGGTCACGTAAATAAGGATCATCGTACTGCCTCTCACGGATACACTCCAATAGAGAAGAATGAGCGATCGTACAGGCCAACACCTTGCTAGGCTAAAAAATATCTAACCTTACTAACCGATTGGCTAAGGCCTGAACATTTAGAGCAAGCGATCTCTGGGTGACCAGAATGTACACGAGACTACCCATGCTGGCAAACTTCCTACTCAATGCATCAGCCACTACATTGGCCTTACCTAGGTGATATAAGATAGTAACATCATAATCTTTCAGCAACTCTAACCATCTCCTCTGTCGCACATTTAATTCTTTTTGCTTGAACAAATACTGAAGACTTTTGTGATCCGTGTATACCTAACACACCACACCATATAGATAATGCCTCCAAATTTTCAAGGCATGAACAACCGCTGCCAACTCAAGGTCATGAACCGGATAATTCTTCTCATGGATTTTCAACTGCCTCAAAGAATATGCAATAACATTGCCATCCTGCATCAATACCGCTCCAAGCCTAGTGCGGGATGCATCACAATAGACTGAGTAAGGCCCTGAACTCATGGGCAAAATCAACACTGGTGCCGTAGTCAGAGCTATCTTAGGCTTTTGAAAGCTCACCTCACACTTATCTGACCACTTGAACTAGGCACCCTTCTTGCTCAACCTGGTTATCGGGGCTGCAATAGAAGAGAACCCATCTACGAACCTACGATAGTAACCTGCTAATCCCAAGAAACTCCGAATCTCGGTCACTGAAGCTGGTCGAAGCCAATTCTTGATAGCCTCAATCTTCTTTGGGTCTACCTGAATACCCTCTACCGATACGACATGACCCAGAAACGCAACCAAACTCAACCAAAATTCGTATTTTGAAAACTTGGCATATAGTTGATTATCCTTCAGGGTCTGAAGAACCACTCTGAGGTGCTACTCGTGCTCCTCCTGGCTGCGGGAGTATACCTGGATATTGTCTATAAAGACTATCACAAATAGATCTAGATAAGGCCGGAACACTCGGTCCATCAACTCCATAAAATGCTGATGGGGCATTGGTCAACCCGAAAGACATGACTATGAATTCATAGTGCCCATACCGAGTGCGAAAGGCTGTCTTAGGAATGTCAAACGCTCTGATATTCAACTGATGGTAGCTAGATCTCAAGTCTATTTTCGAGAATACCCTCTCTCCCTGGAGCTAGTCAAGGAAATCATCAATCCTCGGCAGCGGATACTTATTCTTTATCGTCACATTGTTTAATTGTCAGTAGTCAATACACATCCGCATCGAACCATTTTTTTCTTCACAAATAACACCGGTGCACCCCAAGGATAAACACTAGGCCTGATAAAGCCCTTCTCTAGTAAGTCTTGTAACTAGTCCTTTAACTCATTTAACTCTGGTGGGGCCATGCGATACCATGAAATAGCAATAGGCTGAGTGCCTGGTGCCTGATCAATACAGAAATCAATATCCCTATTGAGTGGCATACGTAGCAGTCTGAAGGGAAAACCTCGGGAAATTCCCATACAGTAAGAATTGAGTCATTAGAAGGAACCTCCGTGTTGGAGTCGTAAACATACGCCAAATAAGCTAGACACCACTTCTCAACCATATGTCAGCCCTTATGTATGAAATAACATTGCGGGTGGAGCAACCTGAGGTCTCTCTTCACTGTATTCAGGGTGATTCTGGCAAGGCCAAGGTAAATATCTTGGCGTGACAATCTAAGATAACATGATACGGGGACAACCAATCCATCCCCAGTATAACATCGAAGTCCACATGTCTAATAGTAATAAATCAACATGGGTCTCAAGACCCTCAAATATAATCACACACAAATGATGCACCTGGTCGACTACTATATAGTCACCTACTGGTGTAGACACATATACTGTTATGTCGAGGGCATAGCTAGGCATGGTGTAAAGTAGGCAGACACAAATGAATATGTAGACCCAGTATCAAATAATACTGAAGCACCTCTATCACAAACCAGAATGGTACCTGTAATCACAACATCTGACGCCTCTGCCTCAGGCCTAGCTGGTAAAACATAAAATCGGGGATCGGTTCCACCTTTCTGAACTATGACTTTGGGACGGTCATCCACTGGCTGACCTCTACCTCTGGTGGGACGGTCTCAACCTCTATGATCTCGACCCCGACCTCTACGATCCCTACCCCCACCCCTGGCTTGCTGGGCAGGCTGTGGTTCAACTGAGGTCTGAATCATGGGGCGAGGACCCTGCTGTGAGAACTGCCCGATGCTCGAGGGCAAAACCTAACAAGGTGACCCGGGTCACCAGAACCGTAACAAGACTTCGGCTACTATGACAACTGACCCTGACGGCCCGAATAACCTCCACGAACACTCTGAAGAGGCTGAGCACTGATGGGATGCTGATCTAAATACTGCTCACAAAAACCCATGATCACCTGAACTACCTTGCGAAACCTGGAGAGCTGACTAAAAAGGCCTGGAAGACCGGTCCCTATCATAAGAATCCCTACCTCCAGATGAGGCACCACTAAATCTTCCAGAATGACGAGGCCTCTTGTATGAAGCATGGCTACCTCCCTGAGTAAGATCCATCTCAACCCTACAGGCTGTATTAGCCGCCTCCTAAAAAGATATGTCACTCCGAACTACCATAGCCATCTGAAGTCGGATCGACTGATTTAGCCCATCGATGAACCCGCGAACCCTCTCCGAATTTGAGGGGAGTATCATAACTACATGACGTGCCAAATCCACAAACCTCGTCTCATGCTGGGTAACAGTCATAGAACCCAGCTGGAGGAGCTCAAACTGCCTCTGAAGTGCCTCCCGCTGGGTAAAAGGGAGAAACTTCTCCAATAATAACTCTGCAAACTGGTCCCATGTTAAAGCTGGGGACCCTGCTAGTCGAGTCAAACAGAAATCCCTCCACCAAGTCTTGGCGGATCCTACAAGCCTGAAAGTGCAAAAATCAACTCCATTGGATTCCACTATTCCCATAGTTCTGAGAATCGCATGGCAACTGAATAAGAAGTCCTGGGGATCCTCTGATGGGGCACCTCTGAAAGTGGTGGTCAAATTCTTGGAGAACCGATCAAGTCTTTGTAGAGCATCAGAAGTCATAGTCGTTCCATCTCTGGCCTGAGCTGTAGTGTCTGTCTGAGTGGCCACTACTGGCTGAACTACTGGTGCCTGAGCCTGGTGAGCTACTGGCTTCGGATTATGGGCAACAGAAGTCTGAACCCCTCCTCCAGCCTGAGAAGTGACTGGTGCAACTGGTAGCAAGCCTGCTCTGGCGACACTGTCCATAAAACCTACTATTCGGACCAGAGCCTCTTGAAGATCCGGGGTAAACAAATCCTCTCCTGGGACCTGAGATGGGCCCAAAGGAGTTGCTGGGGCTGGAACCTCCTCACCATTTACAACATGAGGCTCCACCTCCGGAACTGCAGTCTGGGGCTAAGCTCTTCCCCTACAACAGCCTCCGATACGCCATTGGCCTCTGCCCCTCGAGGGAGCTGCCTGAGGCTCGGACTACTTATCAGCGGATAAAGAAGCGTATGTTCTCGCCATCTGCGAAATAATAGAGTCAAAATTCGATCAGCTTTTGAGTACACAAATCGCACGACAAGAAAGAACAAATGGGAGATTTTTCCTAGCTCAATAGACTCGGTAGGGCAAGTACAGATGTCTCTGTACATGCCCCTCAGACTCTACTAACTTTGTTTGTGAGTTGTGAGACCTATGTAACCTAGTGCTCTGATACCAACTTGTCACGACCCGGATTTCCCACCATCGGGATCGTGATGGCGCCTACTCGTGGTAGCTAGGCAAGCCAATTTACTCATCATCTTTCCATTAACATAATCGTCATGTTGTCAATCAAATAACGATAATAATAATAATAATAATAATAATAATAATAATAATAATAATAATAATAATAATAATAATAATAATAATAATAACAACAACAATAATAATAATAATAATAATAATGATATTATTAATAATAATAATAATAATAATAATAATAATAATAATAATAACGTTAACTGCGGAAGTCTACTTCATAAATCTTAATATAAGCGTGAAGTACCCAACATAGATCCTCTACCCAAGATGTGGAGTCACAAACTCACGAACTACAAAGAATAACTACATACAATTGTCTGAAAGAAATAAATAATAACCGTCTGTCTCGAAATAACGAGATTAAAGTAATAATGAAAGCAATAAAAAGAGACGCCAGGCCTGCGGACGCCTGGAAGCTACCTCGGTCTTGGAAATATAATAATCCTGCTAGTGAACTACAATGGCTGCTCCTGCTCAAAACCTGGACCTGTGCAAAAATGCACCGCAGTGTAGTATCAGCACAATCCGACCCAATGTGCTGATAAGTGCCTGGCCTATCCCGTCGAAGTAGTGACAAGCCTAGGACCAGACACTCACATAAACCTATGCAGTTCTATATACATATATACTACAAAATAACAGAAATACTAAGCAACAGAAATTGCAAGGGAGGGAACATACTAGGGGGAACACAATCGAATATACATAATTAATCAGTAAGATAAAAAGATAATGCATCAAAACCGTTATCCTAGAAAAAGAAAATTGAATGGTTGCACGGCATCACCCTTCGTGCTTTTATGCTCATCCTCACCAATTAATCAATTAAAAGAGCACGACATCACCCTTCGTGCTTTTACTCTCATCCTCAGATTCATGGCACGGCATGATCCTCTGTGTATGATTTAAGTAACAATGGCACGGAATGTTCTTTCGTGCATAAATAGTAAACATGGCAAAGTATGATCCTTCATGCATAAATAGTAAACATGGCACGGAATGATCCTTCGTGCATAAATAGTAAATAATGGCACGGAATGACCCTTCGTGCATAAATAGTAAAACATGGCACGAAATGATCCTTCGTGCGAATATAATTAAAAATGGCACAGCATCATCGTTCGTGCATTATCACTCTTCCTCACCCAAATAACAGTCACAGTCAACGGTCAAGAAGAATGAACAAATAACAATAACCGTCCTGGCAAGGAAGTAACAATAGTCATAACAATATCTCGGCAAGGGAACCATGACAACAACACAACAAAGTCCATGCAAGGGAATAATGATATAACTTAAGAAAGTGCCACATTAACATACAACATATATCAAAAAATCACACACGGTCATGCTAGGCTCCGGTGTATAGATGCTTGTCACCACGCCTATACACCGCACTCGATCATTTAGCAATTAGCAAACTATTATACTCTACTCCTATTCCCTCAAGCTAGGATAGATCAAACACTTACCTTAAAGCCTTCAGGTTCTCTTAAATCTCAACTATTGCTTTACCGCCTGATTCATCCTCCAACTCGATCGAATCTAATAACAGTTGGTACAATTACTTTAGTAAATACGTTATGAATTGGTTTGAATACATAAGAATTGTTTTCCCAAAGTTTTGCTCAAAATTTCCCAAAATGCCCCTGGGCCCACCTGGTCGAAACTCAGGGTTCGGACCAAAATCTGGTTACCCATTCCCTCAAGAGTTCAAACATATAATTTTTTTTAAATCAATAAGTTGTGGTCCAAAAACCCCAAAATTTAGGAACCCTAGTTCTACCCTAAACTCTCAATTCCCCCATTAAAGTTCTTGTTTTGAAATTGAAATTATATTTAAAGATGTTAGGGAGTAGGGAAAATACATTGGAATTTATTTACCAATCATTCTTAAGAAGAAGAATTGTTTGGAAAATCGCCTCTAATGTTTTGGGTTTTGCCAAAATGTAAAATAGCTGAAGACCTCGGTTTATATATACTATTCGGGAAGGTGGCATGGACCGCACAACAATGCCATGCGACCGCGCCTAAAAAGGGAAGAAAATGCACTCTCTGAACCTACGCAGCGCGGACCGCACTATTTTTATGCGCGGCCGCGCTGGTCAAACACGACCCCTCAAACCTAGCCACGCGGACCGCATAGATTTGCATTGCAACCGCATGGTACCTAGCGCGGACCACACTATTTTGGTGCGCGGCCGCATTGGTTTAGCTTAACCCGCGCCTTCTCTTAACCAGTCCACGCGCACCGCACAGAAATATATTGCTGCCGTGTGAGACGTGTTGTACTGAACATCTGATATTTAAGACTAAGGCCTCCCGGGACCTAATCAAAACTCACCCGAGCCTTTGGTAATCCAAACCTATTATATCCATTGACTCAAACATCATGCAAACTTGCTCGAGCGATCAGCTCGCTAATATAATACCGGTTTCATAGAATCAAGCCTCCAATTGATGATTTCTTCTTTTAAACTTCGTTAACTTTTAAACTTGGAACTCATAGTTCAAAACACGTCAAATGACGTCCGAGTTCCATCAAACTTTGCAGGACGCGCTTAAACAATATAAAAGACTTGTAGCAGGCGTCAGAACTAAAATACGAGCACGACACCATAGCATTTCTATCAATTTTTGTGTTAATTTTCCTTAATAATTTCAGAAAAACAATTTTAAAAAACAAATTCATATCTCGGGCTCTAGGCCTCGGAATTCGACTTCGGGCACATGCCCGAGTACCATATTTTTCTATGGACATTTCGAAACCCTCTGAACTCGAGTCCTGGACCGTTTACCTAAAATGCTGACCAAAGTCAACTATATTAATATTAATATTAAAATTCTTCAAATTTTTCATACGGTTCACATATTCTAGCACAAAAATTTTTCTGACTACCCGCCTGGACTGCGCACATAAGTCGAGGCAATATAAATTGAGGTTTTCAAGCCTCGGAAGCACGGGACCGATGAGGAAAACAAGTGATGACCCTTTGGGTCATCATACAAACCCTCAGGATATAATTTATAATCACTATTAACCTAGAACCGGTGAAATCTCTAGCTCGCGAAGGCTTTGCCCCTCAAACAAGCCTCCACGCAAGTCAAATCTATCCAACATCTGAGCGAATACATCACAATATGCCAATGGGACAAAACCCACCGAAAAATAACCATAATCTTGAAATTAACAAAACCAGAGCCCCAGACCCACTTCTCGAAAATCAGAAAATTTAACATGAATAGATTTTTCATCTTCTAACGAGTTCATATATACCAAGATCTCTCAAATCCGAGCTCAAATGACCCTTCAAATACCAATTTTAAATACAAAAAAACCCAAGCCCTAGTTCATTAGTATTAAGCTTAATTTTCATGAATTTCTAGGTTAATTTAACAAAATAACCATGTTTTTAACTCATAACTTACCTCCAGTCAGTCCCAGTCGAAACGCTCTTCATTTGCTCGCAGAAAGCTCTCAAGATGTTCAACAATGGAGGAAAATAACTTAGGATCGCGGATGAAATGTCATTAAAACTCATTCTACCTAGACCTCATTTCTTCTTGTATGGCTTTTACGATGTATATGCGATACCGCTTTTGCGGTCCTTCCCTCCGCTTTGGCAGAAAATCACTCAACGCCCCTGGCCGCATCTGCGGTCATATCCCGCATCTCCAGCTTCCGCTTTGGCGGGCCAGACTCCATATTTGCGGATTCCAGTAACATCAAAAATACCTCTTCTGCGGTCCTACAGTCGCATCTGTGACTTCCTAGATGCGCTCCTCACTCCGCATCTGTTGTCCCTGACTAGCCTTCAAAAAATAGCACTTGCGGCACTCTATCTCACATTTGCGGAACTACTTCTGCGGTTTTCTTCTCGCATAAGCGAAAATATCACAAGCAGCAGCACTTTTCCCTTTTCACAAGTTCAAAAAATTCACGTTAACCATCCGAAATCACCTCGAGGCCTCTGGGAGCTCAATGAAAACCACAAACATGATCCACCACCTTATTCAAACTTTCTCGAATTATCAAAACACCACCAATAATACCTAAACCATCAAATTCACACCTAAGTTCTTCAATAACTTCCGAAATGCGCATTTGATGAAACATCCAACCAAATAACCTCCGAATAACCTAAAATTATGCACGCATACCAAAATCACCTAACAAAGCTACATCAACGCTCGGAATTCCATTTTGACCCTCGAATGAATATCTCGCATATCAACCGGAATTCACCAAAATACTAACTTCGCCAATTCAAGCCTATTTCTACACCGGACCTCCAAATTCAATTCCGGCCACACTCCTAAGTCACAAATCATCCCCCGAAGCTAACCGAAACACTAGAAATCACATCCGATCCCTCTAACTCATAAGTCAACATTCGGTTGTATTTTCCAATAAAAACCTTTCTTAAAGAGACTAAGTGTCTCATTTCTATCTAAAAACCAATCCAATTCAACTCGCTCACCCAAGACTCTTATAATGAAACATAAGGAAGCAAAAAATGGGGGATACTAGGTTGTAACTCACGTGACGACGGGTCGGGTCGTCACATCCTCCCCCATTTAAACATTTGTTCATCTTCGAACATAACCTGAGTTTTCTAGAAGCCACTCGATAGTTGAATAACCTTACCAAGCCTATACCCAGGGATGATCCCACATCACCCTATCTCGCATAGGTCTGATAACACAATATAGCTGAAATTTCACGATCCATCTAGTCCGTAACCAAAGAACCACATTTCACTTCCCAAAAACCAGACACAAGGTTAGAACCTCACATTTATACTCAGAATAAGCCTGAACTAGCTGTAATAACCCATACCTGCAACCTCAGGTGCAATCGTATGCTATACTACATAACCTAAACACTCGAAATGAAAACTTCTATTCACACCTGCTCCATGCAACACCCGAATATCGGTAGAAACTCTATCATCAACTAAGGTCTTATTCCAATACTTCCATATACTTCCAACAATAAATGAAACATGAAATAAACCATAACCATTTCTCGTATTAACCATTCATGAGGTCACTTCCCATTTTGGCTAATACCGCCGCAGATTTCCAAGCCGAACCTCGATATTATGCTTCCACAAACTGAAACCAAACCCGTTCATATTCCTTAATGACTGCAACGTCAACTTCGAATCCAACACACTACTTTGGTGCCACAACTTGTATAATTCACGCACCAATAAGAAACAGTCTGAACATATTCAAATCATGAAACAAATGACTCAAACGAAAGAACTATACCTCAAGCTCATCAGTACCATCACAACACAAGGCTGAGACCTTGTTTCACATCATAGAATAGAACACCTGAATCTACCCCGAAAGGTAATATCTCAACGTGGCCTCACTACAATGTGTGACCCTTTCCAAACGCTGTTATACATGAAATATCTTGAGTCATTATGCTCAAAATAGACAGCCACACACAATTGGATGTCTGGAACCAAAGAAATTCATTACACCGATAGTGAAACAAATAACATATGCCACACAAGCTTGATAGAACATAATTGGTACGTCAATCACCGGGCAACACCCAATTACTCTTCACGCTCGACTTTCACTTTGAATCCCAATAGAACCGCACTACATGTAACCCATGACCAATGAATCATAAGATCTCGCAGCACAAAAGCAATAGATTTCCCATATCATTAGTAAGCTCACTAACGATCAAATCAACCTTTCTCTCAAAATTAAAATTTAGGGGCCAACCAAGTCGACTCTAGCTAGAACACGAATCCACATTGACCTGCCAACGAACTCATCATCAAGGAAGCCTAAATCTGTTCCTTCCACTACTACAGCTCCTACTAGAGCCATACGATATGGTGCCTGACACCAAATCAATACCGAAATACACAACCTGTTTTGGTGACATGCCTAACCATAAGAAATACATCTAAAAAAGGCATCAGTACCGAAACTGAATCAATGGTAGAAACCTCTGTACTAACATCTATCATGAAGGCCCAATAAAGAAAAGCAATTCTTCCTAGCCGTCCACTTAGTCTTTGAAATATAAACCCCCTACTAGAACATAATCCAATGCACCTTGCCACTCAACCCACGGCATTCCGGCATAGCCCATAGCGTAATAGTTCAGAATCACCCAACACTAAACAACCAGTCTGAATTCCAACATTACATCTAAAATTCTAACATACCAGCAAGTAAATATCCACTCGGTCCTCCTAATCCAGATAGCGGCTAAACGGTGCCGATATATACAATCCACAACCACAACATAACATGTACATGACTCCCAGTCTCCAACTCCATATGGCACACGAATCATCGTACTTGATCCCCATTTTTTATATTCGATAGCATACCACACATTACATACCCTATCATTCCACAATAGATACTGTAAAATTTCCCTGTGCCACAAAGCAAACTCGAATATCATAGTTGATCCAATAAGAAAGTGCCACAATACTATCAAGGTATCATCACTTTAATCACTTTACCTTTTTCCGAGACAGTTATTCTCATCAATTCACTTCCAATTAGCAGTATCATTTCCTTGATTAGCTGAGGCTACCCGTTGCCTAAGAATTTCATGAACTTCTTTTCAAAACTTAACTGTAGCTCATCTAGCCAAGAAATTCCATTGATCCCATTTAGAAGAAAAATCATTACACATCTCATGCTTCGTATGCCCATAGAAATATACATTTAACCATAATAAAACCCAACAAGAACTCTCTCCTAATTCTATTTGCAGGAACTAAACTGCCAGGACTAAATCCTTCTATCCAAAACGAGCTAAGCAAGCTGTCAGAACTCAAGAGCTTTGCTTCACAATACTTGTAAGGGCTCATTACCTTGAACACATACGAAGAACTAATCATATCCTTGCCATATCGATTTGCTCTACTATCAAGTTATTCCATCTATCTAATTTCCCTTCTGATTCATCATCAAACTAATATTGCCCCTATCTGTACCGCCACATTTTCTCAACCCAAGCTTACCACAGTAGTCCCCAAGCATAAGACCACACTGTCTCAGACCCATGAGCTACTAAAAACTCTCTCACATATCCCCAGAAACACCACATTCCCTAAATAATTTACTCTGAAGATCATCCTGCCAAGCTAAATATGTTACCTTTACTTTCGAGACACTGATACATAGAATCCCATAATTAACATAAAAATACCACAAGTCTTGACCTTATCCAATGAAAACACAGTCTCTAACCACATACACAACCTTAAGACATATGATTGTTCCCTTTATAATCTTGAACACACTTGAACGATTCTTGAAATTCATTCACTCTTATTCAAACTAAAAATCATCTGACCTAACAAATAGGACCATCCGTGCCTCATTTGGCACTCTGATATCTCAAAATGATATTTTCATCCCAATACAACCAAGCAACTTCTATTGATACCCAATTTTTTTGAGTATTTACATACCCAAAATACTTTTAAAATAACATATACATGCATATATAAGCAAGTCCAAGAGTTTTGGTATTTGTTCCTTATTTTTAATGATTTTAAAACCAATATGTTGTCTATTTTAATAGTAAAAATTTCAATAATTACTTCCAAACTATCATGTTTGGTGAATAATTTATTTTGAGTCTCATATTTACGCCACAATATAATTAAGGTGATCTTTTTATATCTTTATAACATTTATTTGGTATTTTTAAAGCCATATCGTATTTAATTGCAATTATAGCCCATTTCATGATTAGTAGCATTATATAATTATAAAGTTACTTCTAGTATTTTTAAATTAACATTTATATAGTATTTGTTTGCTTAGATTTTTTAATTTACTTTTAAAATCATTATTACTATTTTTTAAAACTAAAAGGGAAAAATTGACTATTTAAAATATAGCCCCAATTTGTTTCAATTGTATCCCCCATTTACATTTCAATTTTTTGCCTGAAGTTGGCTCAATTTCAAGCCTAAAATCGGACCAACCCAATCCTATCTAACCCAACCCAATAACTCGTTCAACCTACCCGACCCAAGACTCTTTTAATCCACATTGTTGATCAATCTGATCAACGGTCACGATCTCTTCTTTCCTTTTTAATTCACCTAACCCAACCCTAATCTCCTCATTTCCCTTTGGTAGCCGCCTTTGAATCCTCTCATCTCTCTCTAAACCTTTCCCCTAACCCTAGCAGCTTCTCGCTATCCTCACCTCAAAACTCACAGGAATACATGTCTTCTTAGGCCATGGAAACCCTATATTCACCTTATATTGCTCCTATGTTCTTAATGCTTGAAGGATCAAGGCCAGACTTCAGATATCTTCACTCAGACCTTCATCGATTTAAGGTTTTCGGCCATTTTCGGCCCTGCTCTGATGTATCTTAGCATCCTAAGCCTGGTTTCGACCTTATCGACTCAGATCTAATCTTGTGACTTCCAAGTCTTTCTTATACTTTACTGTTCTCAGAAAACCTATCCTATTCAAGGTTCTTTCATAGTTATTTATGTAGATCTATGCGTTATCTTTGCTTTTCTTCCCATCTAAGGTGTTTTCCCCAAAAGCTTCTTTTCAAAATCATTTCTCTTTAATTTTAGGGTTTCTGAAAGGATTTTTCGAAAAAAAATCTTTCTAATGTTTCTCCTTTTTTACTTTATGTGTATTTGTTCATATCCTGCTAGTATGATTTCTTTATTACGTGTGCACTATCTTCTACCTTTTCTTTTCTACTATTGATGTTATTTTTGCTAAACTTTGCTATGTTTTCTCTACTCTTTACTATATGGTTTACTGTTAATTAATTTGATTTTATTACTGGACTCTGTTCAATGTTTTACATGCTTTATCTACTTGTGTTCACGTCTGTATTATCTCCTTCTTCCAAACATGTTTAGATTCCGGATTTTCTCAAAATATGTTCTTCATGATTCTTCTTCCTTTGTCATTTAACATGCTATCTATCGTGTTGAGACTCTGAAGCAAATGGCTTGCTTTCTCACTTTTGCATTTGGAAACCCTGGGATTTGGGGGTTTCCTTTGATGATTTTGATTCCTTGTGTTAGAGTTAAGGCTACACTTTGGGCCTTGGACTCTTAGACTCACTATGAATCTACAAATTTAACTTGTATCTCCTTGCTTACGATCTTGAGTTTTTTTTATGATTATGAACTCCTCTCTCTTTTACATAGCTTGACAGTCTCAAGATCGTAAGCAAGGAGATACAAGTGAACCTTTTGCCAATTACTAATTGATTCTGTATCTCTTTGATGGTGTTTACATGATTTTTCTTGATTTTCCCTAAGTGAACCTTTCTTTACCCTTTTTCTCAACCTGATTCATTCGAGAAAGCATGTAATTTTGGTTTTACTAATTGATTCCCTTTCCTTTTTTTTACAAACCCTGTACTGTTGTGATTGTTTCCTTAAATAGCTTCTATGTACTTACCCCTTATTATTCTTTCACAATCCCTTCCCTTAATTATTTTACCCGTTTGAATTGAATCTCTTGATTAAAGGGAGTCTTATATGGTTGATTGAAACTCAGACCTTGATCATTTTCTTACCATGTTTCTAAAAAAATTCACACTATAAATTGTGACGACCCAAAGGGTCATCACTTATTTTAATAATCATTTCGAGCTTCCTGAGGCCTTGAAAACCTCATTCCATGTTGCCTCGATTTACGTGCACAATCCGAGCATGTAGCCGGAAAGATTTTGTGATAGAAAATATGAATTCTATGAGAAATTTGGATAAAAAAGATATTAATATTGATATGGTTGACTTCGGTCAACATTTTTGGTAAACGGATCCGGACCCGAGATTGGATGGTCCCGAGAGGTCCGTAGGAAAATATGGGACTTGGACATGCGTCCGGAGTTGAATTCTAAGGCCTAGAGCCCAAGTTATGAATTTTTCTATGAAATTATTTTTGATGTATTTGTTAAAGGAAATGAATTAATTGACCTTGGTATCGGGCTTGTATTTTGGTTCCGACGCCCGGTACAAGTCTTAAATATTATATATGTGATTTCTGTAAAGTTTGGTGACATTTGGATGTCGTTTGAGATGTTTTGGACCTCGAGTCCCAAGTTTGAAAGTTTTGAAAACCAAAAGTATGAAAATCATGAATTTGAGGCTTGATTTGATGAAAACGAGGTGATATGGGCGATGTGATCGCACGAACAAGTTCATAATGTGTTTTTGAGGTTGTGTACATGTTTGGTTTGGAGCCCGGGGGGCTCGGGTAAAGATTTGATAGGCCGTTGGATGAAATTCTGAATTTTTGCACCGCTGGTTTTTCACCCAGCTGTTGGCTTCGCAATTGCGAAGTATTTCTCGCAATTGCGAAGGGGGCAGTACAAGGCAGGGCTCGCAAATGCGAACCCTGATCGCAAATGCGAAAGCCTCATGACCCAGCCTTGTTCGCAAATGCGAACAATGCCCTTTACTGCCTGTGTTCGCAAATGCGAACATTAGTTCGCAAATGCGAACACTGCCCTTAAATGCCTGTGTTCGCAAATGCGAACATTAGTTCGCAAATGCGAACACTGCCTTTCCCAACTTGGTTCGCAAATGCGAACATATGTTCGCAAATGCGAAGCCCCAGTTTTTGCCTTGGCTTCGCAAATGCGAACAAAAGTTCGCAAATGCGAACTTTCCAGCCTTAGCTTATTTTTCAAACTCCAGAAATTGGTCGGGGTTCACAGTTGCTAACCCATGTTCGCAAATGCGAACACAGAGACCTATAAAACACGATTTTAAGTTCATTTCTTCAGCTTTTACAAAACAAAAACACCCATTTGCGATTCTTCACGGATTTCTTCTTCATCAAAACGATTGTAAGTCACTTTTTACTTAATTCTTTCAATTCCTAACATCATTAAACATGTTTTTCATAAGAAATCAAAGATTTTCATGGTAGAATTCTTGTTTTTGTTAGAAAATAGGGTTTTTCATAAATTGGGGAATTGGACCTCGAATTGAGGTCCGATTTTGAAACAAATCATATACATGAACTCGCGGGGGGATGGGTAACCGGATTTTGGTCCTAACCCCGAGTTCCGACCATGTGGGCCCGGGGTTGAAATTCACTATTTCCCGGGCAGAATGTTGTAAAAGTGGTATTTGGTCTTAAGAATTAGTTTGTTGAGTAGTATTGATGATATTAAATCAATTGTGTATAGATACGATTGGATTGGAGCCAAATTTGAAAGAAAAAGACATTTCCACGGATTGAATTGTTCATAAGCATTCGAGGTAAGTGTTTGTTCTATCCTAGCTTGAGGGAATAGGATTATGTGTTATGTGTTATGTGATCGAGTGCGGTGTATGGGCTGTGGTGACGAGCATCCATACACCGGCGTCTAGTATGACCGTGAGTCGTTGGAAAATGATTATTTTGAGATATATTACAGATGAATTGTTATTGTTCTCCCTTGTTGGGACTTGTTGTGAAGATGATTATTGATTGCCCTTTTTGGGACAGTTTATGAATTACTGCTTCTTTCTTTGCCCTTAACCGTGATTGTTATTTGGGTGAGGAAGAGTGATAATGCACGAAGGGTGATGCCGTGCCATGTTTATTTATTTATGCATGAAGGTTAATGTCGTGCCATGTTTTATTGATTATGCACGAAGGATCATGCCGTGCCCTCTGTTATTGAACCATGTACGAAGGATCATGCCGTACTATGGATGTGAGGATGAGAGTAAAAACACGAAGGGTGATGCCGTGTACTTTATTTGCTTAGTTTGTAAGGATGAGAGTAAAAGCACGAAGGGTGATGCCGTGCAACTGTTTGCTATTTCTTGGATTGATATTACTTGTGTTTACATTATACTTTGTTTTTCCTTGTGAATTTATTAACTCTGTTGTTAATTGTTGAATTCTTTGAGATATTCCTTATTGTGTTATTACCTGGTTATTTCTTGTTATTCCGTGGTATACATATATATTGAATTGCACAGGTTTATGTGGGTGTCTGGTCCTAGGCTTGTCACTACTTCGCCGGGATAGGCCAGGCACTTACCAGCACATGGGGTCGGTTGTGCTGATATTACACTTCCGTGCGTTTTTGCACAGGTCCAGGTTACGATCAGGAGCAGCAGCAGCAGTAAATCGATTGCGTGGGAGTTAATCATATTTGAGACCGAGGTAGCTTGCAGGCGTCCGCAGGCCGGGCGTCTCTTTCTTTATTTATGTTATTAGCTGTAGTCTCTTTGTTCCGAGACAAACAGAATTATGTTATATTTCCTTCAGACTTTTATGTGTAGTATTCCATAGTAGCTCGTGAGTTGGTGACTCCACGTCTTGGGTAGAGGATTTCACTATGATTTTCACTTTGTAATAAGTTATTTCTCTTTCGATAAAGTATTCCACATTTATTTAATTAAAAATTGTGTTAAAAACAGGATAGTACGAATACAGTGGCTTGCCTAGCTACCACGAGTAGGCGCCATCACGATCCCGATGTTGGGGAAAAATTCGGGTCGTGACAAGTTGGTATCAGAGCTCTAGGTTACATAGGTCTCACCACTCACGAACAAGCTTAGTAGAGTTTGGGAGGTAGGTACGGAGACATCTGTACTTGTCCTTCAAAATCTATTAAGTTAGGAAAGAGTCTCTCATTTGTTCTTTCTTGTCGTGCGACTTGTTCCTCAATTACTGATTGAATTTCTATTCTGTCCTTTCGTAGATGGTGAGGACACGCGCTTCTTCGTCCGCTGACCAGCAGCCCGAGCCCCACGCAGCTCCCGTGAGGGGCAGGGGCCAAGGCCGTATGAGAGGCCGTGGTAGGGGTAGAGCTCAGCCCCAGGCAGCTACTCCAGAGGTGGAGCCTCATATTGAGATTGCCGAGGAGGTTCCGGTTCCAGCAGCTCCAGTGGGCCCAGCTCAGGTCCCAGGAGAGGCTTTATTTACCCCGGATCTCCGGGATGCTTTGGTCAGAATAGCAGGATTCATGGACAGCATTGCCAGAGCGGGTTTATTATCGGTTGCCCCAGCCACTTCTCAGGCTGGAGGAGGGGCCCAGACTCCTATTGCTCATACTCCGGAGCCAGTAGCTCCTCAGCCTCAGGCACCAGTAATTCAGCCAGCTGTGGCCACTCAGTCAGGTACCACAGCTCATGCCGGTGATGGAGCGGCCATGACTTCCGATTCGTTATGGAGGCTTGATCGGTTCTCCAAGCTATTTACCACTACATTCAGTGGAGCCGCATCAGAGGATCCTCAGGACTTCTTATTCAGTTGCCATGAGATTCTCAAGACTATGGGGATCGTGGAGTCAAATGGAGTTGACTTCTGTACATTCAGGCTTGCAGGATCCGCCAAGACTTGGTGGAGAGATTATTGCTTGACTCGACCAGCGGGGTCCCCAGCTTTATCATGGGATCAGTTTGCGGAACTATTTATGGAGAAGTTTCTCCTTGCTACTCAACGGGATGTACTTCGGAGGCAGGTTTGAGCGCCTCCATCGGGGCACTATGACAGTTACACAGCATGAGACGAGATTTATTGACTTGGCTCGTCATGCAGTGGTGATACTTCCCACGGAGGCGGGAGAGGGTCCGCAGATTTATAGATGGGCTTAATCAGCCGATTAGACTCCGGATGGCTATGGGCGTGGGGAGTGACATATCATTTCAGGAGGCGGCCAATGCAGCACACAGAGTCGAGATGGCTCTTGCTAGGGGAGGCGGTTATTCTTCGGATAAGAGGCCTCGTCATTCAGGCGGGGTTTGGTGGTTCTTCCTCCGGTGGCACAGAATCCTTTGATAGAGGCCGGTCCCTCCGTGCCTTTTCATTCCGCCCTTCAGTCTTCACGGGGTGGACCAAGTGATCGCGGTTTTCGTGGGCATTATTCCGACCAGCCTCCTATTAATGCTCGGCCTCTTCGCAGTGTTCGTGGAGGCCATTCGTGGCATTAGGGCCAGCAGCCCTATCGGCCCAAGAGTTGCTACGGTTGTGGTGACCCGGGTCATTTTATCGGGAATTGCCCTCTAGCAGCGGGCAACTCTCAGCAGCGAGGTCCTCGTCCTATGATTCGGGCCCCAACTGACCCTCAGCCTGCCCAGCCAGCCGGAGGCGGGGGTAGAGATTATAGAGGTGGAGGTCGAGACCGTAGATGTGGAGACCGTCCAGCCAGAGGTAGAGGTCAGCCGGTTGATGGTCATCCTAGAGACGCAGCTCAGAGGGGAGGTGTTGATCCCCGATTCTATGCTTTACCGACCAGGCCAGAGGTAGAGGCATCAGATGTCGTGATTACAGGTACTATTCGTGTGTGTGGCAGAGGTGCTTTAGTATTATTTGACCATGGATCTACATATTCCTATGTGTCTTCCTACTTCGCACCGTATTTGGCTGTGCCCGGCTATGCTCTGGATATTCCAGTTTATGTGGCTACACGAGTGGGTGACTCCATTATAGTCGATCGGGTGCATCGTTCGTGCGTAGTTATATTTGGGGGTCTTGAGACCCGTGTTGATCCTGTTGCTTTTGGATATGGTAGATTTTGATGTCATATTGGGGATGGACCGGTTGTCCCCATATCATGCTATTCTTGATTGCCATGCCAAGACGGTGACCTTAGCCTTGCCAGAATCACCCCGACTAGAGTGGAAAGGTACCTCAAGCCACTCCATTCGCACTGTTATTTCTTATGTTAAGGCTCAACGCATGGTCGAGAAGGGGTGTCTAGCTTATCTACCTTATGTTCGTGATTCCAGCGCAGAGGTTCCTTCCATTGAGTCAGTCCCTATTGCACGGGAGTTCCCCGAGGTTTTCCCTTTAGACCTACCAGGCATGCCACCCGACAGGGATATTGATTTCTCTATTGATCTAGCACCGGGCACTCGGCCCATCTCTATTCCACCCTATCGTATGGCCCCGCTGGAGTTAAAGGAGTTAAAAGATCAGTTGCAAGACCTTCTTGAGAAGGGCTTTATCAGGCCCAGTGTTTCCCCCTGGGGAGCACCTGTATTATTTGTAAAGAAGAAGGATGGCTCGATGCGGATGTGTATTGATTACCTGCAGTTAAACAAGGTGACTATCAAAAATAAATATCCACTGCCGAGGATTGATGATTTGTTTGACCAGCTCCAGGGAGCGAGGGTATTCTCTAAGATAGACTTGAGGTCAGGCTACCATCAGCTGAAGATCAGGGCGGCTGACATTCCTAAGACAACTTTTCGCTCTAGATATGGGCATTATGAGTTCTTGGTCATGTCCTTCGGGTTGACCAATGCCCCAGCAGCATTCATGGAGTTGATGAATCGGGTATTCAGGCCTTACTTAGATCTGTTCGTGATAGTCTTCATAGATGACATCCTGGTGTACTCCCGCAGCCAGGAAGAGCACGAGCAACACCTCAAAGTGGTTCTTCAGACTCTGAAAGATAACCGACTATATGCCAAATTTTCTAAATGTGAGTTCGGCCGAGTTCGGTAGCATTTCGGGTCACATTATATCGGTGGAAGGTATTCGGTAGACCCAAAGAAGATTGAGGCGGTCCAGAATTGGCCTCGACCAGAGCTTCAGTGATCGAGATCCGGAGTTTCTTGGGATTAGCAGGGTTACTACCGTTGTTTTGTAGAGGGTTTTCTTCTATTGCAGCCCCGATAACCGGTGTTGACCCATGAGGGTGCTCCCTTCGTGTGGTTCGAGGAGTGTGAGGCGAGCTTTCGTAGCTCAAGACAGCCTTGACCACCGCACCGGCGTTGATACTACCTACGGTACAGGGTCCTTATACGGTTTATTGTGACGCATCTCGTAAAGGGCTTGGAGCGGTATTGATGCAGGATGGTAAGGTTATCGCTTATGCTTCGAGACAGTTAAAAATACATGAGAAGAATTATCCGATTCATGATCTTGAGTTAGCAGGCAGTGGTTCATGCCTTAAAGATCCGGAGGCATTATCTATATGGTGTGACATGTGAGGTGTACACTGATCACAAAAGCCTACAGTACTTGTTCAAGCACAAGGAGTTGAATCTACGATAGCGGAGATGGTTAGAGTTGCTAAAAGACTATGATGTTACTATCTTATATCACCCGGTAAGGCCAATGTGGTGGCCGATGCTTTGAGTAGAAAGTATGCCAGCATGGGTAGTCTTGCATACATTCCGGTCAGTCAGAGACCATTAGCTCTAGATGTCCAGGCCTTAGCCAACCGGTTCGTGAGATTAGACATTTCCGAGCCTAGCAGGGTGTTAGCCTGCACGGTCGCTCGTTCTTCTTTATTAGAGCGTATCCGTGAGAGGCAATTTGATGATCCTCATTTGCGTGAGTTGAGAGATACAGTACAGCGGGGAGGTGCCACACAGGTAAACCTAGATGATGATGGGGTATTGAAATTGCGGGGTCGAGTTTGTGTACCCAATGTCGAAGGGATTCGAGAGTTGATCTTAGCAGAGGCCCACAGTTCGCGGTATTCTATTCACCCAGGCGCCGCGAAGATGTACCAGGACTTACGGCAGCACTATTGGTGGCGCGGAATGAAGAAAGATATCATTGCGTATGTCGCTCGGTGTCTAAATTATCAGCAGGTGAAATATGAGCACCAGAGACCTGGTGGTGTATTCCAGAGGATTGAAATTCCCGAGTGGAAATGGGAGCGGATCACTATGGACTTCGTTACTTGACTTCCTTTGACTCGGAGGAAATTTGATGCTATTTGGGTCATTGTTGATAGACTGACCAAATCAGCACCCTTTATTCCAGTATCTGTCTCCTACTCGTCGGAGAGGTTAGCGGAGGTTTACATTAGGGATATTGTTCGTCTCCCAGTATCTATTATCTCTGATCGGGGTACGCAGTTTACCTCGCGGTTCTGGAGAGTGGTCCAGCAAGAGTTAGGCACCCAGGTTCAGTTGAGTACAGCATTTCATCCTCAGACGGATGGCCAGTCCGAGAGGACTATTCGGATTCTTGAGGACATGCTTCGAGCCTGTGTTATTGATTTCGGAGGCTCGTGGGACCAGTTTCTACCATTAGCAGAGTTCGCCTACAATAACAGCTACCAATCTAGCATCCAGATGGCTCCGTATGAGGCGTTGTATGGTAGGCGATGTCGATCACCAATTGGATGGTTTGAACCGGGAGAGGATCGGTTGTTGGGTACAGATTTAGTCCAGGAGGCCTTAGATAAGGTCAAGACTATTCATGAGAGATTGCGTTCAGCTCAGTCCAGGCAGAAGACTTATGCGGATCGTAAGGTTCGAGATGTATATTTCATGGTTGGTGAACGAGTATTGCTCCGAGTGTCGCCTATGAAGGGCGTGATGAGGTTCGGGAAGAAGGGCAAGCTCAGCCCTAGGTATATTGGTCCATTTGAGATTCTAGACAGAGTGGGAGGGGTGGCTTACGGATTAGCTTTTGCCGCCTAGCTTATCAGCCGTGCATCCAATTTTTCACGTATCTATGCTTCAAAGATACCACGACGATCCCACACATGTGTTAGACTTCAGTACTGTCCAATTGGACAATGATCTATCTTACGAGGAGGAGCCGGTGGCTATTCTAGATCGGCAGGTTTGACAGTTGAGGTCGAAGAGTTATCCTTCTGTGCGTGTTCAGTGGAGAGGTCAGCCTCCTGAGGCATCGACCTGGGAGTTCGAGTCTGATATGCGGAGCCGCTACCCACACTTGTTTCCTGACTCAGGTACTTCTTTCTTTTGTCCGTTCGAGGACGAACGGTTGTTTTAGAGGTGGAGATTGTGATGACCCAAAGGGTCATCACTTATTTTATTAATCATTTCGAGCTTCTGAGGCCTTGAAAACCTCATTCCATGTTGCCTCGATTTACGTGCACAATCCGAGCATGTAGCCGGAAAGATTTTGTGATAGAAAATATGAATTCTATGAGAAATTTGGATAAAAATGATATTAATATTGATATGGTAGACTTCGGTCAACATTTTTGGTAAACGGATCCGGACCCGAGATTGGATGGTCCCGAGAGGTCCGTAGGAAAATATGGGACTTGGACATGCGTCCGGAGTCGAATTCCGAGGCCTAGAGCCCAAGTTATGAATTTTTCTATGAAATTGTTTTTGATGTAATTGTTAAAGGAAATGAATTAATTGACCTTGGTATCGGGCTCGTATTTTGGTTCCGACGCCCGGTACAAGTCTTAAATATTATATATGTGATTTCTGTAAAGTTTGGTGACATTTGGATGTCGTTTGAGATGTTTTGGACCTTGAGTCCCAAGTTTGAAAGTTTTGAAAACCAAAGGTATGAAAATCATGAATTTGAGGCTTGATTTGATGAAAACGAGGTGATTTTGGCGATGTGATCGCACGAACAAGTTCATAATGTGTTTTTGAGTTTGTGTACATGTTTGGTTTGGAGCCCGGGAGGCTCGGGTAAAGATTTGATAGGCCGTTGGATGAAATTCTGAATTTTTGCACTGCTGGTTTTTCACCCAGCTGTTGGCTTCGCAATTGCGAAGTATTTCTCGCAATTGCGAAGGGGGGCAGTACAAGGATGGGCTCGCAAATGCGAACCCTGATCGCAAATGCGAACGCCTCATAACCCAGCCTTGTTCGCAAATGCGAACAATGCCCTTTACTGCCTGTGTTCGCAAATTCTAACATTAGTTCGCAAATGCGAACATTAGTTCGCAAATGCGAACACTGCCTTTTCCAGCTTGGTTCGCAAATGCGAACATATGTTCGCAAATGCGAAGCCCCAGTTTTTGCCTTGGCTTCGCAAATGCGAACAAAAGTTCGCAAATGCGCACTTCCCAGCCTTAGCTTATTTTTCAAACTCCAGAAATTGGTCGGGGTTCGCAATTGCGAACCCATGTTCGCAAATGCGAACACAGAGACCTGTAAAACACGATTTTAAGTTCATTTCTTTACTTTTTACAAAACAAAAACACCCATTTGCTATTCTTCACAGATTTCTTCTTCATCAAAATGATTGTAAGTCACTTTTTACTTAATTCTTTCAATTCCTAACATCATTAAACATGTTTTTCATAAGAAATCAAAGATTTTCATGGTAGAATTCTTGTTTTTGTTAGAAAATAGGGTTTTTCATAAATTGGGGAATTGGACCTCGAATTGAGGTCCGATTTTGAAACAAATCATATATATGAACTCGTAGGGGAATGGGTAACCGGATTTTGGTCATAACCCCGAATTCCGACCATGTGGGCCCGGGGTTGAAATTCACTATTCCGGGCATAATGTTGTAAAAGTTGTATTTGGTCTTAAGAATTAGTTTGTTGAGTAGTATTGATGATATTAAATCAATTGTGTATAGATACGATTGGATTGGAGCCAAATTTGAAAGAAAAAGACATTTCCACGAATTGAATTATTCATAAGCATTCGAGGTAAGTGTTTGTTCTATCCTAGCTTGAGGGAATAAGATTATGTGCTATGTGTTATGTGATCGAGTGCGGTGTATGGGCTGTGGTGATGAGCATCCATACACTGGCGTCTAGTATGACCGTGAGTCGTTGAAAAATGATTATTTTGAGATATATTACAGATGAATTGTTATTGTTCTCCCTTGTCGGGACTTGTTGTGAAGATGATTATTAATTGCCCTTGTTGGGACAGTTTATGAATTACTGCTTCTTTCTTTGCCCTTAACTGTGATTGTTATTTGGGTGAGGAAGAGTGATAATGCACGAAGGGTGATGCCGTGCCATGTTTATTTATTTTATGCACGAAGGTTAATGCCGTGCCATGTTTTATTGATTATGCACGAAGGATCATGCCGTGCCCCGTTATTGAACCATGTACGAAGGATCATGCCGTACTATGGATGTGAGGATGAGAGTAAAAGCACGAAGGGTGATGCCGTGTACTTTATTTGCTTATTTGGTGAGGATGAGAGTAAAAGCACGAAGGGTGATGCCGTGCAACCGCTTGCTATTCCTTGACTTGATATTACTTGTGTTTACATTATACTTTGTTTTTCCTTGTGAATTTATTAACTGTTGTTAATTGTTGAATTCTTTGATATATTCCTTATTGTGTTATTACCTGGTTATTTCTTGTTATTCTGTGGTATACATATATATCGAATTGCACAGGTTATGTGGGTGTCTGATCCTAGGCTTGTCACTACTTCGCCGGGATAGGCCAGGCACTTACCAGCACATGGGGTCGGTTGTGCTGATATTACACTTCTGTGCATTTTTGCACAGGTCCAGGTTACGATCAGGAGCAGCAGCAGCAGTAAATCAATTGCGTATGAGTTAATCATATTTGAGACCGAGGTAGCTTGCAGACGTCCGCAGGCCCGGCGTCTCTCTCTTTATTTATGTTATTAGCTATAGTCTCTTTGTTCCGAGACAAACAGAATTATGTTATATTTCCTTCAGACTTTTATGTGTAGTATTCCATAGTAGCTCGTGAGTTGGTGACTCCACGTCTTGGGTAGAGGATTTCACTATGATTTTCACTTTGTAATTAGTTATTTCTATTTCGATAAAGTATTCCGCATTTATTTAATTAAAAATTGTGTTAAAAACAGGATAGTATGAATACAGTGGCTTGCCTAGCTACCACGAGTAGGCGCCATCACGATCCCGATATTGGGGAAAAATCCGGGTCGTGACATAAATACTCTCCTCCCTTCTCTTTGAACACACACGAACACAGAACACAATCTGAGTTCACAATTCACTTTCTCTAAAACTCTCTCTCTTTCTGTTACTTGCACTACTGTAGACTTTGTCTACTTTCTTTTGCACAAATTTCTTCTCTACTGGTATGTTTCAATTAGTTGATGTGCCTCAAAAATAATCTGTTTAATTTTTCCCATTTGTTTCTAGCATATTGTCGCATGTTTCCCCATTTCCATTATAGTTCAGTATTTAAATTGTGTATTTAAATAAGTTATTTGTCATGGATTTGATACTTTATGAATTTCCTTACCCTTTACCATTTGTATGTGATTTATATTTTAGGGCATAATAGCACTCCAATATTACTGTCTATAATCCTGAACCGGATTCTTTGAATCCCAAACTCATTCAATGCTCATTCCCTTTTTCTCTTTTATGTGTCTGAGCCCTGGACCGGGGTCTGATAGTGTCCTAATCCCTATGTACACTTTGGTCTGACCTTTAAAAGGTCTGCTCCTAACTTGTTCAACCAAACAAATGGTCAGGGGTGTACCAGCCCACTTTGTAGCTTGGTATGACCACCACTTGTGATGGCTCCATAATTCTCCTTTCAATTTGCACTTACTCTTAGTTATAAGTTTTTCCCCTCTCTTGCAAGCCATGCTTTGGGGACCCCGAGCTCCCTCTAAACTTGGATGCCTGAGAGCTGGCTCTTCCACACTGCACTATTGTAATTCTGATGGTATCCTTGGTGTAAGAAAAGCTTGGAATCTCTGAGATTCCTTAGAACTTTGAAACACCTTGGATAAAGAGAAGGCTTTGGAAATTTAGATCCCCAGAAGTCGCTCAATGCCTGGAATATCTGAGATTCCTCGGAACTTTGAAACACCTTGGATAAAGAGAAAGCTTTGGAAATCTGGATCCCGGAAGTGGTTCAATCGCATGTTATTAGACATTGAGGTTGAATTAGGTTCCTTAGATGTAGCTGTAGTTTTGGTGTATCTTTTAATTTCAAGTTGATCTATTGGGTTGTAATAATTTTGTACGAAACTTGTGGAGTATAGTAAAAGGGTGTGGGGGGGTCTTTACTTTTCTTGCATCCAAGGGATAGAAATCATGATTTTAGGATTTTTACTTTTAATCAAACTATAAATCATGCCTATAGGGTCTCTAATACTGATTCAATCACATAGGGACCATTCCTATAGGATTTAATTCTTAACTTTACCAAAATCACCTAGAAAGCTTGTCTATAAGATTTAACATTCATGTTCTGTAATTGCACATATAGAAATCATGTTTATAGGCTCTTGCATTTTTGCATATACAAATGTCATTAGGCAAACCGTTTATAGGCTTAATAACAAAGTTTCATGTAGACATCATGTGTACAAGACTCCTATTAATGTCATGAAAGGGTGTTAAAAATCAGTAAACGTACAGAAAGCATGCTTATAGGAAATCTCGTCTTTAACATCATCATTCACTCTTAAGCAGTATTGATTGCTAGAACTCGTGTCTTTACTTAAACTTGTAATTTTCCACTTATTTTCTAAAACCCGCTAAAATGGGTAAACCTTTTCTATAGCCAATGTGTACTCTCCCGAAACTCGTAAAACTTTATTCAGTCTATACCTTTTCTGAAACAACTAGTAATTCTTTTCTAAAAGCAGTTTGCATCTTTTCTCTTTGTTAAAACTGATAACTCTTTTCTCTAAATTCAACCTGCATCTCTTTCTGAAACTATTGGCAACTCTTTGCATCTTTCCTGAAATTATTAGATCTTACGCCTAGTTTTTTTTATCCCACACGTTGATAAAAGGATGGCTAATTAATGAATTGGGTCAGTCCCTCACAACTGTATCCAAGTTTCCTAATGCAGACTTTCTATCTAAATATATGTGTTGAACTAGTCCGCTCGCTGCTTAATTTTAATCTATGACCAAATCAGTATTTGTCAAGGCATACTAACCTAAATGATTTTTGTCTTCTGGGGTTAATTTAAGCCTTGTATGCTTGTTTTTTCTCCCATTTTACTTGATACTTGTTTTGAATTCGAGCTAGAATTTTATCTTTCAAACTCCACAAAGGCCCGATCCCTTTCTTCCCTTTAGGATTAGAAGTCATAATACCCCGGGACTGATAGGATTGGGATGGGTAATAGTATGTGATAAGTAAATGATACCATTCCCGCTTTAATACCTTAACGGGGTGGTAAGGATAGACATAAAGATGATGAGTACACGATAACGCTCCGTGTACAATTACCAGTGTTGTATGATCGATCCATGTAATGTATAAACTTATGACCCCATTTTCCCTTTTTTATTAGTTTAATAATTTTTTCTGAGTATAAAAAGCAATTGCATTTCCAATTTCTGGTTCTCACATGATTTTTTGGATTATTTGCACTAAGTACATGACCTTTTCCTCTACTTGCACTTTTTTTACAAAAATTGCTCCTTTAAAATTTAGCACTTCTTTTTAACATTATGTGCTTCTTGTGCTTGTTTATTTACATTTGCATCTAAAGTCATAATTTTGGCATGGCCGGGACCACACTAGTGGATCTTTAGGGGTGCCTAACACCTTCCCCTTGAGATAATTTCAAGCCCTTACCCAAAACTCTGGTTTTTATCTTTATTTTTTTAAACGTATCCTAATGCTCTATAATCATTAGGTGGGACTCTCCAAACTCTCAAAAAACCCAATACCCAAAGTGGGAAAAGAGTTGTCTTCTCGAATGTCGTGAACCCGATTTCGCGAGGAAAAAAGTGGTTGTCGACAACATGAAAACTCTGCTGGGGATTTCTTTAGGCTTTTACCATTGCATGATATACATGACCTTATTGCTTTCTTTTATTGCTTTTTTTTAATGTATTTACTTGAATCTAACTTTTTTATTTTGTTTCTTTTTCTTTAAATACTTTCATTTACTTCTTTTCCATCAATACTGTTGTAATTTATAAGAAATCATTGCACATTTTATTGTATAAGCGTGAAAATGCTTGTCAATTTGATTCATCCTTGTAAACTGCATATTCAACATCATATTCCACTTGTGCCAAATTAATACTATAGCAATACTTATAATGAGTAGTTGCGCACTTCCAATACTATCACCCCATATATTTGGTAAAGGCATATTTGCGGTAAAACTAGTCGATCAACAGTGTAGTTAATGGTTCTGTGCCTTTCCCTCTTGAGTTCTCCGTTCAAGGATACTAGTCTACAACTTTAAAATGGAAACATTATTCTACTAAAATCATACATGCATCATGGTCAAACCTAGCCGAGTCCGTTATGTTGTCCACATAATGACTCATTAAGATAGCCTTGTCCAAAGTCCACTAATTTTCCTTGAAACCCAAATGGACGCCTTCATGTTCTGTGCATTTATATAGAGAACCTAAGTGATTGCTATGCTAATTATTGATTTAAATAGTTGAGTCTGGTGGGGGTAAGGGTCTAACACTTTGTTTTGCAGAAAATGAGGCACGAGATCCCCAGATTTGGCATGGTAACCAACATTCATCCAATGCTGCTGAATTGGTGGAACGAACTTCATTATAGTGATAAAATACTCGTTGGCAAGTACCTAGGGAATCTTCCTTCTCTCCTAAAAATTCAACCTAACAACAGAATCATAGAGGTTGCAACATTGTTCTGGGAGAGTGACAAATCTGTGTTCCGCTTTGATGATCTAGAGATGACTCCTTTACTTAAAGAGACAGAAGGTCTAGCTGGAATTCCTTAGGAGACTCAGGGTTTTCCTATGCCATTAAATCGCAAAGGAAGGGTAACCTTAAAATGATGGGGTTGAAGAAAAACCCAGACTTAACCTGTTTGAAAGACTCTTATTGTAACGACCCGGCCGGTCGTTTTAGAAAATTACGCCCCAATCCCCAATTTAACTGTTTCCCTAAGTACATTTCTGCTATTGTGGTTTGCCGGAGAGTCGGTCCTGAAATTTGGAGTATTTTGGGACACTTAGTCCCTAAATGAGAGCTTTAAAGATAGAAAATGATCCACAACCGGAACAGTGTTAAGACGATCTCGGAACGGAAATCCGATGGTTCCATTAGCTCCGTTGGGTGATTTCGGGGTTGGGAGCGCGTTCGAAATATATTTTGGAGGTCCGTAGCTCAATTAGGCTTGAAATGCCGAAGTTTTAAATTTTGGCGAATCCGAACGATAGGTTAGATTTTGATCCGGGTGTCAGAATGGAATTCCGACAATTTCTATAGCTTCATTATCTGATTTTGGATATGTCCACAAATTTTTAGGTCATTCGGACGTTGTTTGGTCGGGTTTTAGATCGAATGTGCAATTCGGAAAGTTTTGAGAAATTTAGGCTTGAATTCGATATGAATTATGGGGTTTGATGTTTTTAGACGTGTTTTTATGATTGGAATGAGTTCGTATCGTGTTTTGGAGTATGTTGGTGGTTTTCGTTGGGGTCCCGGGGGCCTCGGGATGAATTCGGACCATCAAACGGGCATTTGGAACTTTGAAAAATCTGCAGAAAATGCAGCAGCAGTGCAGCAGGGCATTGGTCATCGCGTTCGCGATGACTGGGCCACGTTCGCGAAGGCCTGGGTTTGATGACCATCGCGTTCGCGATGCCAGGGATGCGTTCGTGTAAGGTGAAGACTGTGAAGCATCGCGTTCGCATGGGCACAGGCCGCATTCGTGTAGGAGGAAATTATTGGGCATCGCGTTCGCGTAGAGAGGGGATGCGTTCGCGTAGAAGGAACCTCGGACGGCTGCGGAGTTGTACATCGTGAACGGGTGAGGCATGTCACATTTGCGAAGAGTAATTTGGTCAGATCAACGCGAACGCGTGAAAGCCAACGCGAATGCGATGAAGGAATTGGTCTGGCAGTGAGTTTAAGTTCAGAACATAACAGTCGCGGCCCCCATGCACAAAAACGCCATTGTTGAGCTCCAAGAGAGGATTTCGAAGGGGAAACGTTGGGATATCATTGGGAAATCATCGGGGGTAAGTTTCTTGACCTTAATTCGTTGGTTTATCATGAAATCCGTGATTATTTCACCTGAAAATGGAAGATTAAAGGTGGGTTTGAGCCCTAGGCCTAAATGTTAGAAAACCTTTGATTTGAATGGGTAAACGGAGTCCGATTTCGATAAATTTTATTTACATGAACTCGTATTGAGATAAGGAACCCGAATATATAATTTTCGTGATTTTTTGATAAGCGTACCGAAAGTCGGGTTTTGGCAACTTGTGGGTTTTGGTGTATTTTGAGTTATTTTGATTGGGGTAATGCCCAATTGGCCTATTTTGATGTGATTCTATTGATTTCTATGAGATACTACACTTGTGGAGGCCGACATTCGCGGCAAGAGGGTTATTTCTTAGCGGTTTTGTACCGGAATTGAGGTAAGTGGCTTGTCTAACCTCGTGTGGGGGAACTTTCACCCCTAGGATATTATGTGATAGTTTAAATGCCTTGTACGCGAGGTGACGGGCGTGTACATGTGCTGGTTGTTGAACACATACTTTACTTAAAATGTTCGAAGAGTGATATTCGTGCTTTTAGCTGTTAATTCGATATTCTTACCCAGATAGTAGTTAGAAAAGCATGATTAGGTAGTATTTAACTGTCTAGTTGCCTAATTGTCTTACTTGAGCTTCTTGATAATTATTGGCACTGTTTATCGGTGAAGTTATAGTTAAGCATATTATATTCTTTCTATGTATTCCTTTACTTGTTGTGTTTGTGGAATGCGGGTTCAATTCCCGGAGATCCCAGGGCTGTGGGTTCGATTCCCAGAGACCCGGAGTGATAATGATGTGGACTGCGGGTTCGATTCCCGGAGATCCTGAGATTTATTAAGATGTGGACTGCGGGTTCGATTCCCGGAGATCCTGAGATTTATTGAGATGTGGACTGCGGGTTCGATTCCCGGAGATCCTGAGATTTATTGAGATGTGGACTGCGGGTTCGATTCCCGGAGATCCCGAGATTTATTGAAATATGTACTGTGGGTTCGATTCCCGGAGATCCTGAGATTTACTGAGACATGGGCTGCGGGTTCGATTCCCGGAGACCCATGGGTATTGTCAATGGGACTGTGGGTTCAATTCCCACAGGTCCCGGACTTGTTTTTATTGAGTTGGTTACTTGTTGTTAGCTTTATGCTAGACGGTTGCAGTAATCATCTTATTATTGGTATTCCGAAATTATTATCATTTAAACTGCTTACTATTGTTATCATTATTATATTATTGTTTTCTCAGTAGGGCCCTGACCTTCCTCGTCACTACTCCATCGAGGTTAGGCGTGGCACTTACTGAGTACCGCCTTGGTGTACTCATGCTACTCTTCTACACACTTTTGTTGTGCAGATCCAGGTACATCAGAGCAGGCTCGTGCTAGGTGATTCCGCAGCTTTCTGGGAAACCTCGAGGTATGATCCGCTACGTCCGCGGATCCGGAGGCTTTCCTTCTATTCTAATAGTACTAGTTGACATTTTTCCTTCATTTCGTTGTTAGACACTCTTTACACATAGAGCCACAATTGTATATTCTCTTTTAGTCTGTGTTAACCGTGGGATTCTGGATCTTGGTAGCGTTTTATTCAGTGTGCTGACGGATGTATGTGCCAAGCGGCACAGATTACATACCTTTTTATGCTATTTTTCCGATGTTTCTTATTTAAGTGTTCCTGGCTTGTATATTCCGCAACGTGTTAGGCTTACCTAGTCGTGGGGACTGGGTTCCATCACGACATGTTCACGATTGGTAAACTAGGGTCGTGACAAGTTGGTATCAGAGCTCTAGGTTCATAGGAGTCACGGGACACAGACCGGTTACTTAGAGTCTCGATGATCGATACGGAGACGTATGTATTTATCTACGAGGGGCTATGTAACTGTTTAGGAAACTCTTCATTTCTTTTGGATTCCTTGTCGTGCGACATTTTTGGCATCAAATCTAAACTATTGCTTTCTATTCTCTCACAGATGGTGAGGACACGAGCTACTCGCGATGATCAGGTACCCGCGCCCCCTGTTGCCGCCGTCAGAGGCCGGGGCCGAGGTAGAGGACGAGGACGCGCCCGAGGTGCAGCCACAGCACCCGCGCGCGCTGCCGCTGAGGTGCCACAGGTAGACCAGGTTGGAGCGCAGGCACCTGGTACACCGACTACAGCTGCTACTACTCCAACACTACAGGAGACCCTGGCCTAGTTCATGAGTATGTATACCACTTTAGCTCAGGCAGGACTGCTTCCTCTCGTCGCAGCTACATCCCAAGCCGGGGGAGGGGCCCAGACTCCCGCAGCATGTGCCAGTGGGACAGGTTCCAGAGGTTTTAGTCATGCCTCCTGCCGCCCCAGCACAGCCCGGAGGTGGACCAGCTGCCTCTAAGGACGAGCAGTGTAGATTGGAGAGGTTCAAGAAATATGACCCTCCAGTGTTCAGTGGTTTGGCTTCAGATGATGCATTGGGTTTTCTAGAGGAATGTCATCGTATTCTTCGTACTATGGGGATTGTGGAGACCAGCGGGGTTTCCTTTACTGCTTTTCAGTTTCACGGGGCCGCCTATGACTGGTGGCGCATGTATGAGTTGGATAGTCCAAAAAAGTCTGCTTCATTGACCTGGACGTAGTTTTCAGATCTGTTTTTGAGGGAGTTTGTTCCACAGAGCCATAGGGATTCTTGGCGATCGGAGTTTGAGCGGTTGCGATAGGGCTCCATGTTAGTATCGGAGTATGCTATCAGTTTCACCCGTCTTGCCAGACATGCACCGGCCTTGGTAGCCACAGTCCGGGAGAGGGTGCGGAGGTTTATTGAGGGCCTGATTCCGCCGATCCGATCCAGCATGGCCAGGGAGTTGGAGACAGATATATCCTATCAGCAGGCGGTGAGCATCGCCAGGAGGATCGAGAGTATGCTCCCTAGAGAGCGGGGAGAGAGGGAGGCCAAGAGGTTTCGTGAGTCGGTCCATTTCTCTGGTGCCCACACTTCAGCAGCAGGTCGTTTTGGCAGGGGTTATTCCGGTCGACCAGTTCACTCAGCATTGCCTACAGCCGGTAGTACTCCAGGTCTTCCATCACCTCAGGAGCCTTATTATGCTCCCCAGTTTCAAGTGCACCTCCTGCGTGGGGTCCTTCCAGGGGTCAGACTAGTGGGGGTGAGGCCGGTCAGTCACAGCCACCGCGTCCTCCCAGAGCTTGTTTTGAGTGCGGGGATACTCGCCACCTGGTTAGGGAGTGCCCCAGGCGCAGGAGAGGAGCCCCTCATCAGTCTTCGCAGCCTCAGCGTAGTTCTCAGGGCCAGCAGGCCATCATCCCAGCTCCAGCTGCCACTCCACCTGCCCAGCCAGCTAGGGGCGGGGGTCAGGGTTCCAGAGGCCGCCCTCGAGAGGGGGGACAGGCCAGATTCTATGCTATTCCCGATCGCGATGGCGCTGTTGCATCTGATTCTATTATCACAGGTATTATTCTGGTTAGTCACAGGGAGGCATCGGTTCTATTCGACCCTGGTTCCACTTTTGCATATGTGTTTTCTTACTTTGCTTCTCATCTGGGTGTGCCTCGGGATTCTTTGAGTGCCCCCATTTATGTTTCCACTTCGGTGGGTGATTCTTTTGCTGTGGACCGTGTATATCGGCCATGTTTGGTTACCATTTGTGATTTCGAGACCAGAGCGGATCTATTGTTGCTCGGGATGGTTGATTTTGATATTATTCTGGACATGGACTGGTTGCCACCCCATTATGCTATTCTTGATTGTCACGCCAAGACCGTGACACTGGCTATGCCAGGCATTCCACGTATTGAGTGGTGTGGTACTCTAGATCACACCCCTAGCCGTGTTATTTCTTTTCTCAGAGCTCAGCGTATGGTTGAGAAGGGGTGTGCTGCTTATCTAGCCTATGTGCGGGATGTCAGTATTGACACTCCCTCTATTGATTGTGGTACGTGACTTTGCTGATGTATTTCCAGCTGATCTCCCGGGCATGCCGCCCGATAGAGATATTGACTTTGCTATTGACTTATTGCCGGGCATGCAGCCCGTTTCTATTCCACCGTACCGTATGGCTCCTCCTGAGTTGAAGGAGTTGAAGGATCGGTTACGGGAGTTATTGGGTAAGGGTTTCATTCGACCCAGTGTTTTGCCTTGGGGTGCTCCTGTGTTGTTTGTGAAGAAAAAGGACGGTTCTATGCGTATGTGTATTGACTATCGTCAGCTGAACAAGGTTACAGTGAAGAACCGATATCCTTTGCCTCGTATTGATGATTTATTTGACCAGCTACAGGGCGCACAGGTGTTTTCTAAGATTGATTTGCGCTCTGGGTATCACCAGCTGAAGATTCGGGAGCCAGATATCCCGAAGACTGCCTTCAGGACCCGGTATGGTCACTATGAGTTCCTCGTGATGTCTTTTGGGCTGACTAATGCCCCAGCAGCCTTTATGCATTTGATGCACAGTGTGTTCAGGCCTTATCCGGACTCGTTCGTGATTGTCTTCATTGATGATATTCTAGTATATTCCCGGAGCCGGGAAGAGCACGAGTAGCATTTGAGGATAGTGCTTCAGATTCTGAGGGAGAAGTAGCTTTATGCCAAGTTCTCTAAATGTGAATTCTGGTTGAGTTTAGTGGCATTTTTGGGCCACGTGGTGTCGAGTGATGGTATTCGAGTAGATCCGAGGAGGTGGAGGCCGTGCAGAGTTGGCCCAGACCCTCCTCTACTACTGAGATTCGCAGTTTCCTTGGTTTGGCGGGCTATTACCATTGTTTTGTAGAGGGGTTCTCTTCGATTGCAGCACCTATTACTAGATTGACCCAAAAGGGTGCCCTTTTTCAGTGGACAGACGAGTGTGAGGTGAGCTTTCAGAAGCTCAAGACAGCTTTGACTTCGGCCCCTATATTGATGTTGCCTACATGTTCGGGGTCCTATACTGTATATTGTGATGCCTCACGAGTTGGACTCGGTGCGGTATTGATGCAGGACGGTAGGGTGATTGCCTACGCGTCGAGACAGTTGAAGGTGCATGAGAAGAATTATCATGTTCATGATTTGGAGCTAGCTGCCATTGTTCACGCCTTGAAGATTTGGCGTCATTATTTATATGGGGTTCCTTGTGAGATCTACACTGATCACCGGAGCTTGCAGCACTTGCTTAAGCAGAAGGACCTGAATATGTGTCAGAGGAGATGGTTGGAACTACTCACGAACTATGATATTACTATTCTCTATCATCCGGGCAAGGCTAATGTGGTTGCCGATGCCTTGAGTCATCGGGCAGAGAGTTTGGGGAGTTTAGCATATCTACCAGTTTCAGAGAGGCCTATGGCGATGGATGTTCAGGCTCTAGCCAGGCAGTTTGTTAGATTGGATCTTTCGGAGCCCAGCCGGATTCTGGCTTGTGTGGTTTCTCGGTCTTCTCTATTTGACCGCATCAGGGAGCGTCAGTTCGACGACCCTCATTTGCTTGTCCTTCAGGATAGAGTTTGGCGTGGTGATACTCGAGATGTTACCATCGGGGATGATGGAGTCATGAGAATGCAGGGGCGTATCTGTGTGCCCAATGTAGATGATCTTCGAGAGCTGATTCTAGCAGAGGCCTATAGTTCGTGGTATTCCATCCATCCGGGTGCCGCGAAGATGTATCAGGACTTGAAACAGCATTACTGGTGGAGGCGGATGAAGAGGGATATAGTTGATTATGTTTCCAGATGCCTCAACTGCCAGCAGGTGAAGTATGAACATCAGCGTCCGGGTGGATTGATGCAGCAGATTGAGATTCCAGAGTGGAAATGGGAGCGCATCACCATGGACTTTGTATCCGGGCTTCCACGGACTGTTAGGAAGTTTGATTCCATTTGGGTTATTGTGGATCGGCTGACCAAGTCCGCCCATTTTATACCGGTGAGCACTACATATTCATCGGAGTGACTGGCAGAGATCTATATCAGGGAGATAGTTCGGCTGCACGGTATTCCAGTTTCCATTATTTCAGATAGAGGCACTCAGTTCACTTCGCGGTTCTGGAGGGCTGTACAGCAAGAGTTAGGTACTCGGGTGGAGCTGAGCACAACATTTCACCCCCAGACTGATGGGCAGTCCGAGCGCACTATTTAGATTTGGAGGATATGCTCCGTGCGTGCGTGATTGAGTTTGGAGGTTCATGGGATCACTTCTTGCCACCGGCGGAGTTTGCTTATAACAACAGCTACCAGTCTAGTATTTAGATGGCACCGTATGAGGCCCTATATGGTAGGAGGTGCAGGTCTCCCGTGGGTTGGTTTGAGCCGGGCGAGGCCAGGTTGCTAGGTACTGATATGGTTCAGGATGCTATGGACAAGGTCAAGGTGATTTAGGACAGACTTCGGACAAGAAGGTTCGCGATGTGGCTTTTATGGTTGGCGAGCGGGTTTTGCTTCGAGTCTCGCCCATGAAGGGCGTTATGAGTTTCTGGAAGAAAGGGAAGCTAAGGCCTAGATTTATTGGCCCTTTTGAGATTTTGAGGCGTATTGGGGAGGTTGCCTATGAGTTAGCCTTACATCCTAGTTTAACCGGAGTTCACCCCGTATTTCATGTCTTCATGCTCCGGAGATACCATGGTGACCCGTCGCATCTGTTGGATTTCACTTCTGTTCAGCTAGACAAGGATCTGTCTTATGTTGAGGAGCCAGTAGCCATTCTAGACAGGCAGGTCAGAAAGCTAAGGTCAAAGAACATCGCTTCGGTAAAGGTTCGGTGGCGGGGCCAGCTGGTCGAGGAGGCGACTTGGGAGACTGAGCAGGATATGCGCAGCCAGTACCCTCATCTTTTCACCACTCCAGGTATGTTTTCTATGCTCGTTCGAGGACGAAAGAATCTTTTAAGGGTGGGAAGATGTAATGACCCGGCCGGTCGTTTTAGAAAATTACGCCCCAATCCCCAATTTAACTTTTTCCCTAAGTACATTTCTGCTATTGTGGTTTGCCGGGAGAGTCGGTCCTGAAATTTGGAGTATTTTGGGACACTTAGTCCCTAAATGAGAGCTTTAAAGATAGAAAATGGTCCGTAACCGAAACAGTATTAAGACGATCTCGAAATGGAAATCAGATGGTTCCATTAGCTCCGTTGGGTGATTTCGGGGTTGGGAGCGCGTACGGAATGTATTTTGGAGGTCCGTAGCTCAATTAGGCTTGAAATGCCGAAGTTTGAAATTTTGGCGAATCCGAATGATAGGTGAGATTTTGATCCGGGGGTCGGAATGGAATTCCGACAATTTCTGTAGCATCGTTATGTGATTTTGGATATGTCCGCAAATTTTTAGGTCATTCGGACGTCGTTTGGTCGGGTTTTAGATCGAATGTGCAATTCGGAAAGTTTTAAGAAATTTAGGCTTGAATTCGATATGAATTATGGGTTTTGATGTTGTTAGACGTGTTTTTATGATTGGAATGAGTTCGTATCGTGTTTTGGAGTATGTTGGTGGTTTTCATTGGGGTCCCGGGGGCCTCGGGATGAATTCGGACCATCAAACGGGCATTTGGAACTTTGAAAAATCTGCAGAAAATGCAGCAGCAGTGTAGCAGGGCATTGGTCATCGCGTTCGCGATGACTGGGCCGCGTTTGCGAAGGCCTGGGTTTGATGACCATCGCGTTCGCGATGCCAGGGACGCGTTCGCGTAAGGTGAAGACTGTGAAGCATCGCGTTCGCGTGGGCACGCGTTTGTGTAGGAGGAAATTATTGGGCATCACGTTCGCGTAGAGAGGGGACGCGTTCGCGTAGAAGGAACCTCGGACGGCTGCGGAGTTGTACATTGCGAACGCGTGAGGCATGTCGCATTCGCGAAGAGTAATTTGGTCAGATCATTGCGAACCCGTGAAAGGCAACGCGAACGCGATGAAGGAATTGGTCTGGCAGTGAGTTTAAGTTCAGAACATAACAGCCGCGGCCCCTATACACAAAAACGCCATTGTTGAGCTCCAAGAGAGGATTTCGAAGGGGAAACGCTGGGATATCATCGGGAAATCATCGAGGGTAAGTTTCTTGACCTTAATTCATTGGTTTATCATGAAATCCGTGATTATTTCACTGAAAATGGAAGATTAAAGGTGGGTTTGAGCCCTAGGCCTAAATGTTAGAAAACCTTTGATTTGAATGGGCAAACAGAGTCCGATTTCGATAAATTTTATATGCACGGACTCGTATTGAGATAAGGAACCCAAATATATAATTTTCATGATTTTTCGATAAGCATACCGAAAGTCGGGTTTTGGCAACTTGTGGGTTTGGGTGTATTTTGAGTTCTTTTGATTGGGGTAATGCCCAATTGGCCTATTTTGATGTGATTCTATTGATTTCTATCAGATACTACACTTGTGGAGGCCGACATTCGCGGCAAGAGGGTTATTTCTTAGCGGTTTTGTACCGGAATTGAGGTAAGTGGCTTGTCTAACCTCGTATGGGGGAACTTTCACCCCTAGGATATTATGTGATAGTTTAAATGCCTTGTACGCGAGGTGACGGGCGTGTACATGCGCTGGTTGTTGAACACATACTTTACTTAAAATGTTCGATGAGTGATATTCCTGCTTTTAGCTATTAATTCGATATTCTTACCCAGTAGTAGTTAGAAAAGCATGATTAGGATGTATTTAACTGTCTAGTTGCCTAATTGTCTTACTTGAGCTTCTTGATAATTATTGGCACTGTTTATCGGTGAAGTTATAGTTAAGCATATTATATTCTCTCTGTGTATTCCTTTACTTGTTGTGTTTGTGGACTGCAGGTTCAATTCCCAGAGATCCCAGGGCTGTAGGTTCGATTCCCAGAGACCCGAAGTGATAATGATGTGGACTGCGGGTTCGATTCCCGAAGATCCTGAGATTTATTGAGATGTGGACTGCGGGTTCGATTCCCGGAGATCCAGAGATTTATTGAGATGTGGACTGCGGGTTCAATTCCCGGAGATCCTGAGATTTATTGAGATGTGGACTGCGGGTTCGATTCCCGGAGATCCTGAGATTTATTGAAATGTGGGCTGCGGGTTCGATTTCCGGAGACCCATGGGTACTGTCAATGGGACTGTGGGTTCAATTCCCACAGGTCCTGGACTTGTTTTTATTGAGTTGGTTACTTGTTGTTAGCTTAATTGTAGACGGTTGCAGTAATCATCTTATTGTTGTTATTTCGGAATTATTATCATTTAAACTGCTTATTATTGTTATCATCATTATATTATTGTTTCTCAGTAGGGCCCTGACCTTCCTCGTCACTACTCCATCGAGGTTAGGCTTGGCACTTACTGAGTACCGTCGTGGTGTACTCATGCTACTCTTCTACACACTTTTCTTATGCAGATCCAGGTACATCAGAGTAGGCTCGTGCTAGGTGATTTTCGCAGCTTACTGGGAAACCTCGAGGTATGATCTGCTACATCCGCGGATCCGGAGACTTTCCTTCTATTCTAATAGTACTAGTTGACATTTTTCCTTCATTTCGTTGTTAGACACTCTTTACACATAGAGCCACAGTTGTATATTCTCTTTTAGTTTGTGTTAACCGTGGGATTCCGGATCTTGGTAGCGTTTTATTCAGTGTGCTGACGGATGTATGTGCCAAGCGGCACGGATTACATAACTTTTTATGCTATTTTTCCGCTGTTTCTTATTTAAGTATTCCTAGCTTGTATATTCCGCAACGTGTTAGGCTTACCTAGTCGTGGGGACTGGGTGCCATCACGACATGTTCACGATTGGTGAACTAGGGTCGTGACACTTATATCCCATTTGACTATCTATATGAGAGGTACAACTATAGCAAGTCATACCATACCTATTCAAACGAATTTGCTATCACCCCATTGGGGCATGTCCATAGAAGTTTTTTGTTTTCATGTTTTTCTTTTTGGGGATGATCGTATTCCCTATGAATAAGTCTAGTATCCACACAGGCTAGCCATGGTAACCAAAACTTTGATGGAAGTGATTGGTGGGCAAACTTTCATCATAGTGCCCACGATCATCACCAAGATAAACCGCGCCTTGAATAAGTGTCAACAAAAAGGCTGTCATTTCGATGGTTGAAACTTATTCCTTCAGCTTTGGCTCATGGAACACCTCTAGAAAGGGAAATACCGACACGATATCCTATGTAGAGATTGGGATAATCATATCACCTTCCACTAGCCGAGGCGTATGAATTATATGCCAAAGATGTTCGCTCAGCTAGAGGATGCTAGAGGGTGGGTAGAATTATTAGAAACTCTGAAAGAAGACCATGTGAAATGGATGTTTGAGTGGTTCCCTACAGATGAATTCATTGTCCGATCCCGAGATGCATCATTTCTCATAGTAGTTAATTTGAGAGGGACTTATCCTTATGTTTATCTCCGAGCCATGAGGCAATCTGGAAGGAAACAATTCATACCAAGGGTTGATAAAAAAAGTCACCTCAGGGCTGATTTCTAGATTGTTGATATCCCTCACAGGTGCCAAGCTCAGCATTTGTGGCATTGCGAAATTGTTTTGGAGAAAGAATCGATAGACCCAGACCGATACCACATATGTTATGTGCCGCATTATTTGGGATGGTTAGAAGATAATGGCATGGGTCAGGCGAGGTTCATTCGAGGTTAAAAAATTATTAACGAGCATGCTAAAGCACTAGTTAAGTATAATCAATTGCGCATGAGAATTCGAGAGTGTGAATGTGAGCATCGAGAAATACAAGAAGCCCATCAGAAATTGATCTAGGAGTGGAAAGAAATGGCTATCAGCACCAACAACCGACTAGGATATTTAGAGTGGGGTCTAGTAGAGCTGGAAGGAAAGTTCATCAAGAGGACCGAAGACTGCAAAAATGCTAAAGGAAATGCAGGCGGACATCTGGCTCGAGCCTACTTACTCCTAGAACTATGTGAGTTGGTGGAGCTATTCGAGAGAGACAAGGATTCCAAATATGGGGAAGGTCCTTCTAGGACCATTAGGAGTCCTTTATTTTGCTTTAATGATGTAAGAAGGTCAATGGCCACTAGTGACATTTACTTTCTGTTATTTAGAGTCATTTTGGATTCGTATTATTTTATCAATAAAATGAGCCATTTGGCATTATACGTTCTCCAAAACTATTTGTCGCTAGGCCTACCTCGAGCAAACGAGGAACAAAAATTAGGACATGGTTTATATTCTCACACAATGTGTTTAAATACTGCAATACTTTTTCCTCGAAACCCGCACTAACTTTTTACCTTTTTGTTTTTCTTTTATTTTTATTCCCCTCCCCAAAGGTTAGTTCATGCATTTTGGCACCATCAACATACTCCACAAGATCTAAGGGCCCTCCACCTCCTCCTCCACCGAGTCCTGCCCGGAACAAGAATAAAGGAACAATGGGAGATACAAGTGCAAGAAAGGAGATTCAGATTCTTCAGGGTACCCTGGCTGCCAAGGAAACTACTGCACAACTCGAACAAAAGCTATTGAAATTCCATGAAGAACTAGATCAGGTTCAGAATTTGGTGAGCCTATTATCTTCCCTCACCGCTCTTGATATCAACATCGAAATCCGAACCTCCACAAAACACCCCACAACCACAGATACAACCCACTCATATCCAACATTGCAACACATGCCACACTCCAAATAACACCCCACTACTCATTTCCGAGCCACTGAACACCAAAAAAGACCATCTCTGCAACACTCCTATTTACATGGATACTGTACCCCACTATGCCCAACCAATCTAAAATGCACCTGAGTTTGATGACAAGGACTCCCTTATCACGAACTTAGCGGTAGAGCTCAAGAAATTGACATGTTGAGTTCAGGGCACGGAAGGTACCAAAGCCATTGAAGGATTGAATTACGAGGACTTGTGCATTCAACCAGATGTTGAACATCCGGAGGGGTACGAAACTCCCAAGTTCGAAATGTTTGATGGAATAGGAGATCCTAGAGTCCCCCTGAGGACCTATTGTAATAAGCTGTGGGGGTTATAAGAGATGAGAAGTACCGTATGAAGCTCTTCAAGAGGAGCTTAAAGGGAGATGCACTATCCTAGTACATCAGTCAAGACCCCAAGAAATGGACGAGTTGGGTAGGTATGGCATCAGACTTCATGGATAGAATCTGGTTCAATACAGAGAAAGGACCAGATGTATTCTACATATAGAATATAAAGAAGGATCCCACTGAAAATTTCTACGAGTATGCTACTCGTTGGAGGTCAAAAGCTACAAAGGTCGGGCCGGCCCTAGAAGAAGAGCAAACGAATAGATTCTTCATCCGGGCTCGAGATCCCTAATATTATGAGAGGTTGATGTTGATCGAGGGGAAAAATATCTCTGCTATCATCAAACTCGATGAAAGAATCAAAGAGAGCATCAAGAATGGTATGGTTACAAATCTTAAAGCATTGCAAGCCACCAATAAGGCTTTACAAACTAGTGGCGCATCCAAGAATAAAGATGTGAGTGCCGTGATTGTCGCGCAGGGAGCCAAATCACCATAAAAATATCACACCGGCCCATCAACTCCATTTATATATCAGCCCATCACGAATTACCAAGCACTCGCACCCTCCTATCCACTTCCCATTTGCCAATCCTCTCCACCTCTCACATATCAACCCACCTCACCTAGATACACTCAACCAGAACCTATGTACCAGGCTTATAACATTCAACCCTCTCACTATCAATCACCAACCACTCGTCAAAATCTTCCAAGACCCGTGCCAAATTTTGATCATAAACCTCCCAGACAATACACAACCATCGCTGAACCAATTGACCAATTATATGGAAGACTTAAAGTTGCTCATTACATACTTCTATCCGATCAAATGCTCCAGAAAATCCCTCCTAGTGGGTCAACCCCAACAAGACATGTGCGTATCACTCTAGCATAATGGGATACACCCTTGACGAGTGTCGTTCATTGAAATATAAAATTCATAGCCTGATTGACAATAAGGTCATAGTAGCAAAATAGCATTCTCCTAATGTTTGTAACAACCCCCTCCCTAACCATAAAGGAGGAGACATTCATATGGTCAAGATCGAAGATGATTGAGACCCCAAATGGTCGATAGGTTTAATTGCTGAAGGGGATGAGCCAAAGAAGCTGGTGGTTAACCTTAACCAAATTGTTAAGCAGAATCAACCCTCCAGAGATGACGGAGTAAATACATCTATACCACTTGAATTTGAAGTGCCTCCTTCTCCAAAGGCGTCCAGGCCGATCGAAGTTGACTTTGGGGTTCCGAAGGCACCTACACCCTTTGAAGTTGTTGTGCTACCACCAAGGGTGCATATTCCAGTGGCAATGACTGACAAAACACCATTCAACTCAAATTCCATACCATGAGATTACACTGCCGAAGGTAGGAGGAAAAGAAAGAAAAAGACATGAGAAACAATTGCCGAACAAGGGATAACTAGAACAGGGAGGGTCTACACCCTAGAGACCCTAGCCGAATTCGGTAAGAAAGTCCCAGGACGCCACATTGCGACAGGAGCCTACGATCTTTGAAGAAAAATACAGGCTGAGTACTCAGTCGCTAAATAGCTTAACAAAACACCAGTACAAATATCTATCATGTCTCTTCTGCAGAGTTCATATGCTCACAAGAATGCCTTAATAAAGATACTGAGCGAAGCATATGTGCCCAACAATATAACCATGGGTGAAATGGAGAATATAATGGGACAAGTGCTGGAAAGCCACAAAATAACCTTCTACAAAGACGAATTACTACCAGAGGGTTTGGGCCACAACAAAGCACTGGACATAACCATGCAATGCGAAGGTTATTTCATCACCAGGGTTCTGATCGATGTGGATCAAGCCTCAAAATTTGTCTGCTTGTAACGCTCAAAACTTTGGGGAAAGGCCTACACGAGATCAAAGACGGGGCTACTAATGGCAAATCCTTCGATGGGTCCCAGACATCTACTATTGGAGAAATCAGCATGTGCTTGCAAATGGGGCCAACACTGTTCGACGTTGATTTCCACATGATAAATGTCCCAGTATCCTACAACTTGCTATTAGGATGCCCCTGCATCAGGCGGCAAAGTTCAAATAGAATCACTAAGAAGTGATCATTCATGGCGATGGTTGTAACCCTATATATAGTCGCCAGACCATTCCAATGATCGGGGGCAGAAGGAGGATAGGCAGAGAGACATATCACCGCATCAAAAGGGTCAACGCTGTAGACAAAGATAAATGGTTGGACAACAAGATCGAAAATATCCTAAATTGGTGTGTGTAGGAGCCTGGAAAGGGATTCGGCAAAAATCTCCAGGGGATCACTAAGCCCATCAAACTGAAGAAGCTTTGCACTACCTTTTGTTTAGGGTACGACTATACTTGGTAAGAACTCCAGAAGTAATCGCCACTATTGCACGGTCCCTACTATCCATTGGAGTTTCTGATTCCTAGCCTTGAGCAGACCTTCCAGCCAGCAGATACTAGATATGGGTCAGAATAAGACAAAATGTTGGCAACCATGAAGAATTTGTTCCTGAGGGATGATGACATGGACTACTGTATTCTTTTTTAGGAGGAAGGGGAGGAAGGCCGTTACTTATAAGCTGTAACCAAAAAAGACCGCCTCAACAACTGGTCAACTAGGACCGTCAGAGCCTAGAGAGCTTCGAGGTAGCAAGGCTAAACAAAAGCAGCATGTATCGCATTTTTAGTTTACTTTACTAGTTGATTTACTTTTCGTAATTTCTTTAATTTCGAAACGAGCTCTGATGTTTCAAACAATTTTAAATTTAAATAAAGCGTTTCAGTTAATCATATATTTATCACTTATTATTTTCTCTATCGTTTACTATATTTTATACAGCATTACTATTACTTATCTTGATGATGAACCAACGACTATGACTTGCAATGAAACAACACAACAAAAAGACATAGACTCAGAAAAAGATGAAATACCTGAAAAGGTCATCGGAGGTTGAGAATTTTGAGCATAGACCTAACTCCAACATGGAAAAAACTGAGGTAATTAACTTGGGAGATACAGACAACGTCAATGAAACTCACATCAGTGTTCACTTGTCGCCATCAAAAAATGAAGAGTATACGTAATTTTTAAAAGAATATGAGAAGATATTTGCCTGGTCGTATGATGATATGACTGGTCTCAGCACGGGAATTGTAGCTCATAAGTTACCAACAGATCCAGCCTTTCTGCCAGTAAGCAGAAGCTTATGAAATTCAAACCCGACATGAGTTTGAAAATCAAAGAAGAGGTTAATAAGCAAAGCTAAGGTTCTCAAGGTGGTAGAATATCCAACATGGTTAGCCAACATCGTGCCAGTACCAAAGAAGGATGGAAAGGTTAGAAGTTATGTGGACTACCGGGACCTCAACCGGGCTAGTCCCAAAGATCACTTCCCCTTGCCAAACATACACATTCTTATCGATAACTTCACCAAGAATGAGTTGTAGTCCTATGTTGATTGTTTCATTGGGTATCATCAGATATGGATGGATGAGGAAGACGCAGAGAAAATGGCTTTCATCATGCCGTGTGGGGTGTATTGTTATAAAATGATGCCATTTGGGTTGAAGAATGGTGGCGCCATCTCTATGAGAGCCATGACAACTATCTTTCATGACATGATACACAAGGAGATCGAAGTATATGTGGAAGATGTCATCATTAATCCCAAGAAAGCCACTGATCATATGGAAGACTTGAGAATGTTCTTTAATAGAGTGAGAAGGTATAACCTGAAACTGAATTCCGCCAAGTGTGCATTCGAGGTTTCTGCCGGTAAACTAGTGGGTTTCATCAAGAGCCATCAAGGGATAGAATTGGACCCATCAAAAGTCAGAACCATTCAAGAACTACCACTGCCAAAGAAAAAGAAGGATGTGATGAGTTTCCTAGGGAGGCTCAACTATATCAGACGGTTCATAGCTCAGTCCACAGTCATTTCTGAACCCATCTTTAAAATGCTAAAGAAAGACGTTACTACCAGATGGACCGACGATTGTCAGAAAGCCTTTTAAAAAATCATGGAATACCTGTCAACACCGCTAGTCTTGGATCCTCCTGATCCAGAAAGACCTTTATTGCTTTACCTTGCAATATTCGATGGAGCATTCGGCTGTATTCTGGGAAAACATGGTGAAATAGGGAGAAAGGAGCAAGCCATCTATTATACGAGTAAGAAGTTCACCTCATACAAGGCCTGGTATTCTCTATTAGAGCGCACCTGTTGTGATCTAACTTAGGTAGCTCAAAAATTGAGGCATTATTTATGTGCCAACAGTACTTATCTCATATCCAGGATGGACCCGCTGAAGTATATTTTCTAGAAGCCCATGCCCACTAGCAAGCTCGCCAAGTGGCAAATCTTGTTGAGTGAGTTCGACACTGTTTACGTGACTCAGAAATCAGTCAAGGTTCAAGCCATAGCAGATCACATTACCGATAATCCCATTGAAGGCAAATACAAACCACTAAAACGTATTTTCATGATGAAGAAGTTTCCTTTGTAGGAGAAGATATTTTAGAATCCTACGATGGTTGGAGGTTGTTTTTCAATGGAGCCGCAAATTTCAAAGGATTTGGCATAGGGGCATTCCTAGTATTAGATACCAGCCAGCATTACCCGGTATCCACCAAGCTCTGGTTCCCTTGCACAAACAACATAGCTGGATATGAAGCTTGCACCCTAAAACTCAACATGTCCATTGACATGAACATTCAAGAGTTGTTAGTGATCGGGGACTTAGACCTGCTCATACACAAAGTTCGAGAAGAACGGGCAACCAAAAACTCTAAGATACTTCCCTATTTGCATCACATACATGATTTAAGGAAAATATTCATAAAGATGGAATTTCAGCATTCCACTGGGGTTCAGAATGAGTTCACTGATGCATTAGCCACTTTATCATCCATGATCTAGCATCCAGATACGAATTTCATTGATCCCATCATAGTAAGGATTTATGATCAAGCAGCTTTTTGTGCTCACATTGTGGAAGAATCAGACGAAAAATGATGGTTCCACGACATCCAAAGGTACTTGACCACATGGGAGTATCAAGAACATGCCAATGCTACTCAGAATCGCACACTTAAAAGATTACCCAACAACTTCTTTCACAGTGTGGGAATCCTATATAGGAGGACTCCCAATTTGGTTTTGTAAATGTGTGTCACAGCAAAAGAAGCAACAAGACTATTGGAGGAAGTGCACATAAGGATCTGCGGGCCGCACATGAATGGTTTAGTCTTAGTAAAGAAGATACTCCAAGCAGGGTATTTCTAGATGATTTTTGAAACAAACTATATCCAATACGTTTGCAAGTGCTATCACTGTCAGATACATGCAGATATGATAAAGGTACCTCCAAATGAGGTTACTGCAACAAGCCCACCATGGACATTCGCCGCCTGGGGAATGGATGTCATCGGACCTAGCAACCCCGCCGTATCGAATGGGCACATATTTATCCTGGTGGTAATCAATTATTTTACTAAATGGGTTGAGGTAGCATCATACAAAGCAGCGACTAAGAAAATTGTAGCATACTTCACTCGCGATTGTATCGTTTGCCGATTCGGGGTGCCAAAATCAATCATCACTGACAATGGTTCCAATCTCAACAGCGAATTGATGAAAACAATGTGTGAGTCATTTAAGATCAAACACAAGAACTCTACAGCCTACAGGCCTTAGATGAATAGAGCTGTAAATGCGATCAACAAGAATATCAAGAAGATACTAAGGAAGATGGTGGATAGACATAAACAATGGCATGAAAAGTTAGAATTTGCCTTACTGGGATACCGCACCACATTCCGCACACCAACTGGGGTAACTCCCTACATGTTAGTTTATGGTACAGAGGCGGTCATTCCCGCCAAGGTAGAAATTTCTTCCTTGGGGATCATACAAGAAGAAGATTTAGATGATGCATAATGGGTAAAAGGTCGTTATGAGAAGTTAGCCCTTATAGATTAAAAAGGGATGAATGCAGTTTGCCACAGTCAGTTGTATCATAACAGAATGTCCAGAGCCTTCAACAAACGAGTTAAGCCAAGGAAGTTTACACTAGGGCAGCTGGTGTTGAAGAATATATTCGTGCTTAACGATGAAGCTAAGGGGAAATTCTCTCCCAATTGGCAAGGTCCGTACGTTGTTCACCGGGTTCTAACTGGATGAGCCCTTATCCTTATAGAAATGGACAGAGAAGTCTGGCCGAAGCCAATCAAATCAGACGTAATGAAACGATACTATGTGTAATCATATGCTTTCTCTTTATGATGTAATTTGAACTACGCCTGACTTGATTCCCGTTTAAGAGGGGATACGTAGGCAGCCCTATGGGTTCGGTCACAATTCAATAAAAATCTCATTTCCCCCAATTATTGGAACTGGGGCAGAATTTTTAGGAGGGCCCTCAAAATTCCGAAGATGATCTTCAGCCGCTCATCGCCAAAGATGTCACCTTAGTAAACTGGGGCAGAATTTTGGGGAGGACCCTAAAATTATCAGAGCTATAGAGGTTGCAATGCTTTGAACCATTTTGTAGTCATTGGTTCATCTAATCAAAACTATTTTCTACTTACGTTATATTTGTTAGATCATGCATAACTATGATAGCTACTGTTTAGCAACACTACCCAATGACATACAAAATGAACTAACCTTTCCCCTTTAAAAACTCATGATTTTCTTTCGATGCAGGCACCATTCATAGACATATTACGCATTCGCATTGAACCATCACGCCTATTCGCATTTGCTATCTGCACGCATTGGCCCAGCAGTCGCAATATCATAATCAGTTATCACCTAAGAATTCTTCTTACTATTCGCTTAATAAGGTTACTTTTCTAACTTCCGAGACTAAATGTTGTCTCCATATGTATTTCCTATATTGTATAAGGCTATATTTCTACCTTCCGAGACTAAATGTTGTCTCCATCTGCATTTCTTGCATTGAATAAGGCTACCTTCCCACCTTTTGAGACTAAGCATTGTCTCCATCTGCATTTCTTCCATTGCATAAGGCTACCTTTCTGCCTTCTGGGACTAAGTGTTGTCTCCATCTACATCATCTGCATAAGGCTACCTTTTTGCCTTCCGAGGCTAAGCATTGTCTCTATTTGCATTTCCTGCATTGCATAATGCTACCTTTCTGCTTTTCGAGTCTAAGCATTGTCTCCATCTACATCATCTGCATAAGGCTACCTTTCTGCCTTCCGAGGTTAAGCTTTACCTCCACTTGCATGGCTGAAATGTTGCCACTTTTATTTTACATTTTTCACATTGGCTCAAATATCGCCAAACTACTATTTAAATTCTCTATCAGCTGAAATATCGCCACTTTTATTTACATTTTCGCATCAACTGAAATATCGCCAAACTACTATTTAAATTTTCTATCGGTTGAAATATTGCCATTTTACTTTCCACAATAGTTGAAATATCGCCAAACTATATTTAAATTCTTTGTTGGCTGATATATCGCTATTTACATTTCGTGCATCGGCTAATGCATCGCCTATTTTATTTAAATTCCCGTCGGCTGAAATATCGCCATTTACGTTATCCATCAGCTGAAATACTACCAAATCTTGCATTTTATGGCTGAAATATAGCCAAATTTTCCAAAGGCATCATCGCTCGGAGGCATCATCTTCATAGCCCGAGAACACCATGCCATGCCCCGTGGATCCAACTCTATATCTTGCGCAACGTTATTCAAAGGCATCATGGTTCGGAGGAACCATTATCATATCCCGAGAATGTCATTTCATAGCGTACAAATACTTTAATTTTGCACTTCATGTCCCAGGACATCATGGTCCGAGGACGTCGTCCTAACCGTCCAAGGACATCATTCATGGTCCAATGGAAACTTGCATCACATTTAAGTTTATGCATGATATATGCCTATATTGCTCACTTGTTAGTACACTGCCTAGTAATGGTCGTCTTAGCAGGAGCGACCCCGTTCCAGTTCTCGTAGCCGATCAACTTCAAAATACCTCTTACTTTCCCCAAGGGCCGAGTCCGTCCTTTCAAATCTCCATCGGCACATTCCGCCAATGGTCCTTGAACTACATACGGCTTGATTCCTATAAAACCAGGGATATGTAGGAATCTCACAGACCAAAGCTCGGTCAGATTCTTTCAGATCGCTGCTTCTGATCAACATTGGCCATCATATCTTTAGCCGACAACTCTTTCATTCTTCTCGGGTAAAGAGGGGCAGCTATTGATAACCAATTTTCCCGGAGTATTTTATATACCTAAAATACTTTCAAAATAATATATACATGCATATATCAGCATGCCCAAGAGTTTTGGTATTTTTTTCCTTATTTATAAAGATTTTAAAACCAATATATTATCTATTTTAATAGTATAAAATTCAATAATTATTCCAAACTATCATGTTTGGTGAATAATTTATTTTCAGTCTCATATTTACGCCAAAATATAATTAAGGTGATCCTTTTATATCTTTATAACATTTATTTGGTATTTTTAAAGCTAAATTGCATGAAATAGCAATTATAACCCATTTTATGATTAATAGAATTTTATAATTATAAAGTTATTTCAAGTATTTTTAAATTAACATTTATATAGTATTTATTTGCTCAGTATATTTAATTTTCTTTTAAAATCATTATTACTATTTTTGTTTTAAATGAAAGGGAAAAGTTGGTTATTTAAAATATTTCCCCAATTCGTTACAATTGTATCCCCAATTTACATTTCTATTTTTTTCCTAAAATTGGCCCAATTTCAATCCTAAAATCGGACGAGTCCAATCCCATCTTACCCAACCCAATGACCCGTTCATTCTACTCGACCCAAGAATCTTTTAATCCAGACCGTTGATCAATATGATCAATGGTCATGATCTCTTCTTTCCTTTTTAATTCGCCTAACCCAATCCTAATCTCCTCATTTCCCTTTGATAGCTGCCTTTGGATCCTCTCATGTCTCTCCCAACCTTTCCCCTAACCCTAGCAGCTTCTCATCATCCTCACCTCAAAACTCACCAGAATCCATGGCTTCTCAGGCTATGAAAACCATATATTCACCTCATATTGCTCCTACATGCCTGATTCTTGAAGGATCGAGGCTGGACTTTAGAAGTCTTCACTCAAAACTTCACCGATTTGAGGTTTTCAGCCATTTCCGGCCCTGCTCCGATGTATCTTGGCCTCCTAAGCGTCGTTCCGACCTTATCGACTCAGATTTAATGGCGTGACTTCAAAGCCTTTCTCGTCGTTTAGGGTTCTTAGAAACCCTAGCCTATTCAATGTTCTCTAATCATTATTTGTCTAGGTTTATTCGTTATCTATGCTTTTCTTGCCATCTAAGGTGTTTTCCCCAAAAGCTTCTTTTCAAAATCATTTCTCTTCAATTTTAGGGATTTTGAAAGGATTTTTGGGAAAAAAATATTTTTGATGTTTCTTCTTCTTTGCTTTACGTGTTTTTTTTTCATATCTTGCTTGTATGATTTCTTTATTACGCATGCACTGTCTTCTACCTTTTCTTTTCTACTATGCATGTTATTTCTGTTAAACTTTGCTATGTTTTCTCTACTCTTTACAATGTTTGTTGTTAATTTATTTAATTTTGTTACTGGACTCTGTTCAAGTTTTTACATGCTTGATCTACTTGTATTCACGTCTGTATTATCTCCTTCTTCCGAACTTGTTTAGGTTTCGGGTTTTTTCAAAATATGTTCTTCATGATTGTTCTTACTTTTTCATATAACATGCTAGCATATATGTCTTGTTGAGACTCTAAAGCATATGTCTTGATTTCTTGCTTCAATGTTTTGAAACCCTGGAATTTGGGGGTTTCCTTTGATGATTTGATTCCTTGTGTTCGAGTTAAGGCTCCAATTTGGGACCATGGACTCTTAGACTCACTATGAGTCTGCAAATTGAACTTGTATCTCTTTGCTTATGATCCTAAGTTTTTTTATGATTCTAAACTCCTCTCTCTTTTACATAGGTCAACAGTCTCTTCTTGATTCACATGTTTGTGTACATTATATATGAGAACTCTTCTTTCAAAAAGATTTTTCCAATTACTAATTGATTCTGAATCTCTTTAATGGTGTTTACTTGATTGTTCTTGATTTTTCCTTAGTGATCCTTTCTTTATCCTTTTTCGCTACCTTATTCATTCGAGCTAACATGTAATTTTGGTTTTACAAATTGATTCCCTTTCATTTTTTACAAATTGTATACTAATAGGATTTTTTCCTTAAATATCTTTTATGTACTTACCCCTTATTATTCTTTCAAAATCCCTACCCTTAATTGTTTTACCCATTTGAATTTGAATCCCATAATTAAAGGGGGTTCCATATGGTTGATTGAAAATCATACTTTGATTATTTTCTTACCTTATTTCTCACAACTTTCACACTATAAATACTCTCCTCCCTTCTCCTTGAACACATACAAACATAGAACACAATCTGAGTTCACAATTCATTCTCACTTAAACTCTCTCTCTCTCTTTTTGATACTTGCACCGCTGTGGACTTTGTCTACTTTCTTCCGCACTCATTTGCTTCTCTACTAGTATGTTTCAATTAGTTTACATGCCTCAACAACAATGTATTTAATTTTGCCCATTTGTTTCTTGCATATTGTCGCATGTTTCCCCTTTTCCAGTATAGTTCAAGATTTAAATTGTGTATTTAAATAAGTTGTTTGTCATAGATTTGATACTTTATGAATTCCCTTACCCTTTACCATTTGCATGTGAGTTATGATTCAGGGCATAACTTCACTCCAATATTGTTGTCTATGATCCGGAACTGGATTCTTTTGAATACTGAACTCAATCAATACCCATTCCCTTTGTCTTTTTTTTATATGTCTAAGCCCTGGACTAGGGTATGATGGTGTCTTAATCATTATCTATACTTTGGTCTCACCTTCAAAAGGTCTGCTTCTAACTTGTTCAACCAAACAAGTGCTCATGAGTGTGCCAGCCTACTTTGTGGCTAGGTATGACCACCACCTATCATGGCTCCCCAATTCCCCTTTGTCACGACCCAAACCCCGGTCGTGATGGCGCCCAACACATTTCTAGGCAAGCCCGACCATCTTATCCATTTAAACCAGCCAATTATAAACTAATACTGATTAACGGCGTAATTACCTTGTGTTTATAACAAATCAATAAGTATATAAAAGAAATACACGAATACTATAACAACCCGGCCCGTTGTTACGGGAATTACCACCCTGTTACCTTGCATTTACATAATTTATGCTTTTATATCAGTATTAGAGTATATCGGGTGAGTTAGGAGTGATTCGGGTTGAAAATGAAGCAAATAGCATGTTTGAAGGAAACTTGAATATGGGAAGTCAACCTAGAGTTGACTATTGAGTTAGAGTGGTCGGAATCGGATTCTGATGATTCGATTAGTTTTAGAGGATCCTTTATGACTTAGGAGAGAAATCAGAATCGAATTCGGAGGTCTGATGTAGTTTTAGGCTTGAATTGGCTAAGATTGAATTTTGGCGAAAACCGGATGGTAGGTGATATTTTGATCAGGGGGTCAGAATGGAATTTTGACAGTTTTTGTAGCTTCGTTATGTGATTTTGGATATGTCTGCAAATTTTCAGGTCATTCAGACGTCGTTTGATCGGGTTTTGGATTGAATATTAGTTTCAGAAGTTTTGAAGAAACTTATGCTTGAATCCATGTGAAAATGGTGATTTTGATGTTTAGGAGGGTGTTTTTATGATTGGAACAAGTCCGTATCATGTTTTGGAGTATGTTGGTGGTTTTCGTTGGGGTCCTAGGGGCCTCGGGATGGATTCGAACCATCAACCGGGCATTTTAAAGTTGGAAAAACCTGCAGAAAATTGCAGGTTAGTGCAACAGAGATTTGGCCTTCGCGTTCGCGTGAGGGTAGTCACGTTCGCGAAGGCTAGGCAGGCCAAGGCATCGCTTTCACGTGAAGACCTATGCGTTCGCGTAGGCAGCGTGGGGAGAGGCTTCGCGTTCGCGTGACTGGGAGTCGCGAATGCGTAAAAGGGAAATAGGTCAGCTTCGCGTTCGCATGACCAGATGTCGCATTCGCGATGACTAAAGGGAGCGGAGCATCGCGTTCGCGGGTGATCCATCGCGAACGCGTAGAACAAAAATGTTGTCAGTGAAATTAAAATTGCACAACAGTGAGCTCGCGGGTTCATTCACCAAAAACAAAAATTTTGAACACTACAGAGAAGAACTCACGGGAAAACACTGGATTTCATCGCGTAATCATCGGAGGTAAGATTCTTGACTCAAAAACATAATTTTATGGTAGAATTAACATCAATCTTCATGAATTTGGGTAGAAATTGTGAAGAATTGTGGCCTAGGTATTGAAAATGAGATTTTGAGTTTTGAAAGCCCATTCGAACTCCGATTTTGATAAATTTTATATGCACGGACTCGTGGCGAGACGAGGATCGCATTGGTATAATTTTCTGAATTTTTCGGACAGCAGGCCCGGGGTCGGGCTTTTACCAATTAGAGTATTTATGTGTTTTTCATGTAAATAGAAATGGGGTATGTTTCTTTGGCCTGTAAATGAGATAATTATTGTGGTTTGAATAGATTCTACACGCGGGGCAGAGAATTCTAAAGGAAAAGGCATTGCGGATGAGTCTACGACCGGCTAGAGGTGAGTAGTTTGTGTATATGGTAGCCTGAGGGTTCGAAACCCAGGCTTAGCACATTGTGACACTAGTAGGGTATGGCTCGCACCCCGTGGCAGGTGCGGGATTGGTTGTGACTGGGGATTGAGACTTGGTCCATCCCGGTGAGCGCCATTGATGTTAAAGGATCGGGCTACACGTCGTAGCGGTTATATGCATTGCATTGCATCTTTATCTGTTGAATTATTCTGTGGTAGCTGTATTGTACTGTTGATGCTAGTTCATAGGAGATTCGGACTATAGTTTAGCTTCATATTTTGGTATTCCGTGGATTTCCTACTTTCAGTTGCTTTTATATATTTATTACTCACTAAGTACTTAGTACTCACCCCTACTCCCTACACCTTTTGTGTGCAGACTCAGGTACTTAGGAGCAGTAGACAGGCATTTCCAGCTTTTGCAGAGTCATACCGAGTTGCTAAGGTAGTTGCCGACGTTCGCAGAACCTAGCTTCTCCTCCTCTTTCCAGTTGTTATTTTATATTTAGACTTGAGTATTTCCATACAGTATTCTCTATTTCTGTTGGGGTTTGTTAGAGGCTCTAGACTTGTGACTCCAGATCTTTGGGAGTGTCAGCTGTTTTTGCACTTCTCAGTATTTTGTTCATTATTATTATTATTGGAGTTTCTTTGACTCATATATTTTTCTTGAGTTGTCCATTTGGGACTGATATTTATTTGTGATAAATAATTGTTGGTCTGGCTGGCCTAGCTTAATTGTTGGGCGCCATCACGACTGGATTTGGGTCGTGACAAGTTGGTATCGAGCCTAGGTTACTAGGACTCGCGAGTCATGAGCTAGTTTGGTAGGCTTTCGCGGATCGGTACGTAGACGTCCGTATCTATCCTCGGAGGGCTACATAACTTTAGGAAAAACCTCACTTTTCTTGGATTCATATCGTGCGGTTTATGTTATCGTGAAACTAAACTTTTCCCTATTCTATTCTCTCGCAAATGGCGAGAACACGTGCTAGCGGACATGGCGGACGACCACCATTGGCACCCAGAGGCCATGGTCATGGTATAGGTAGGGCAGCAGTACCAGCACCTGCTGACCCACCAGCTGACCGGGCTCGGGGTCAGGTTCCTGCACTAGTGGCCCAGGTGTTCAGGATCAGGTTCCAGCTGCAGACGCTCCGGTTGCTCAGGTTCAGGCACCGGCAGTTCCTATTGTGATACCGGGTCTTCAGGAGACTTTGGCTCAGATTCTATCAGTATGCACTGGCTTGGCTCAGGTAGTTGCAGCCTCTACCGCAGTGTCTTCTTCACAGGCAGGGGGAGGGAACCAGACCCCCGTGGCTCGCACACCCGAGCCGGTAGTTCAGGGTATTCAGGCACCTAGGGCAACTCCAGTTCAGCCAGTTGTGCCCGTTGCACCAACTCCTGCTCATGTGGTTCCAGTTATGCCCGACGATGAGCAGCGTCGTTTGGAGAGGTTTGAGAGGCTTCAGACTCCGGCATTCAGTGGTGCTGAGGGTTAGGACGCCGAGGGTTTTCTTAATTAATGTTAGTGTATGCTTCGTACCGCGGGTATTCTGGAGTCCAGCGGTGTTTCTTTCACTACTTTTCGGTTCACAGGTGCAGCATTTCAGTGGTGGGAGGATTTTGAGAGGCGTAGGCCCGTTGGGGCAGCGCCCCTCACTTGGCAATAGTTCTCCACGGTGTTTTTGGAGAAGTATGTGCCTCAGTCCCAAAGGGAGGAGCTGCGTCGTCAGTTTGAGTGGCTGAAGCAGGGGGACACGACGGTTACTCAGTATCAGATGAGATTCACACAGTTATCCTGTCATGCCATATGGATGGTTCATACAGATAGAGAGAGGATCAGGAGATTTATAGATGGTCTTATCTATCCCATCCGTATATTGATGACCAGAGAGAGAGCTTCGGCAGTTACCTTTGAGGAGGTGGTTGATGCTGCCCGTCATATTGAGATAGATCGCTGTGGAGAACGGGAGGAGAGAGAGGCTAAGAGGCCTCGTGGTACTGGCAGTTACAGTGGTACTCCGTCTAGGGGCCAGCCTCGGCATAGCAGGGGTCGTTCTTTCAGATCTCATCAGTCTGGACGTGCAGAGTCCAGGATCATGGTTGTCAGGGCCATCAGGGCTATTAGGCTCAGCAGGGCCGTCGTCAGCAGAGTCAGCCTGCATTGAGTGCTCTTCCAGCCCAAAGCTCTGCTCCTACTTCCTCAGCACAGGATTCATCTGCAGCGAGGGGTCCTCAGCAGTCACTTCTTCCATCTTCAGGCCGTTGCTTTGAGTGTGGCGAGTTGCGCCATATCAAGAGAGAGTGTCCTCGGTGGCTTCGTAGGCGGTCTCAGCAGAGGGATCGGCCCTCGTCTTCTACTCCTGTTTCTTTAGCACTAGCACAGTTGGCTAGGACTAGTGGCCAGGTAGCCAGAGGTCGCCCTAAGGGCGAGGATCGTACTGGTGGAGGCCAAGCTCGTTTCTATGCTCCTCCAGATAGGAATGACGCTAGTGCCTTAGATGATGTTATTTCAGGTATTATCTCAGTCTGCCACAGGGATGCTTCTGTCTTATTTGATCTCGGATCCACATATTCCTATGTTTCTACTTATTTTGCACATCACTTGGGTATGACCCGTGGTATTCTTGCTTTGCCCGTACATGTGTCTACCCCGGTGGGGGATACTGTTGTTGTGGATCAGGTATATCGATCCTGTCTTATTACTATTGGGGGTCTGGAGACCCGAGTTGATTACTACTACTGGGCATGGTAGATTTCGATGTGATTATAGTCATGGATTGGCTATCTCCTTACCATGCAATTCTGGACTGTCATGCAAAGACAGTCACACTAGCTATTCCAGGTAATCCGAGGATCGAGTGGCGTGGCTTGACCGATTATGTGTCCGACAGGGTGATTTCTTATATAAAGGCCCAACGAATGATTGGCAAGGGTTGTTTATCTTATTTGGCCTTCATTAGAGATGTTGAGGCTGAGACACCCAGTCTTGATTCAGGCCCCGTTGTGAGGGAGTTTCCGGATGTATTTCCAGCAGACCTGTCGGGCATGCCGCCTGACAGGGATATTGATTTTGGTATTGACTTGGTGCCGGGAACTCAGCCCATTTCTATTCCTCCCTATCGCATGGCACCAACGGAGTTAAAAGAATTGAATGAACAACTTCAGGAACTCTTAGATGAGGGTTTCATTCACCCGAGTGTGTCACCTTGGGGTGCACCGGTATTGTTTGTGAAGAATAAAGATGGCACAATGAGAATGTGCATTGATTACAGGCAGCTGAACCAGGTAACAGTGAAGAATAAGTACCCATTGCCTCGTATTGAGTACCTATTTGATCAGCTCCAAGGAGCTAGTGTATTTTCTAAGATTGATCGTCGATCGGGCTATCATCAGTTGAAGATCAGGGACTCAGATATTATGAAGACAGCGTTCAGGACGCGATATGGGCACTACGAGTTCCTGGTGATGTCTTTCGGGTTGACTAATGCCCCAGCCGCATTCATGCACTTGATGAATAGCGTATTTCGGCCGTACCTTGATTCTTTTGTGATTATGTTTATTGATGATATTCTGGTATATTCACGCAGCCAGGAGGAGCATGCACAGCACTTGAGAGTGGTATTGCAGAGGTTGAGAGAAGAGAAGCTTCATGCAAAATTTACTAAGTGTGAGTTCCGGCTTGATACTGTGACTTTTCTGGGACATGTAGTGTCCAGTGATGGTATTCGGGTTGATCCATAGAAGGTTGAGGCAGTGCAGAATTGGCCCAGACCTTCCTCAGCTACCGAGATTCGGAGCTTTCTCAGCTTGGCAGGCTATTATCGCCGGCTTTTTCAGGGTTTCTCATCTATTGCTTCACCGTTGACTAAGTCACAGAAGAATGCTCCATTTGTGTGGTCTGATGAATGTGAGGAGAGCTTCCAGAAGCTCAAGGAGGCTTTGACCACAGCTCCGGTACTTGTGTTTCCATCAGCCTCAGGGTCATATACGGTGTATTGTGATGCTTCTAGAGTTGGGCTCGGTTGTGTGTTGATGCATGAGGGTAGAGTTATTTTATATGCTTCTCGTAAGCTAAAGCCCCACGAGAAGAACTACCCTGTTCATGATTTAGAGTTAGCTGTTATTGTTCATGCCTTGAAGATTTGGAGGCATACCTATATGGTGTATCTTGTGATGTATATACAGACCACCGCAACCTTCAGCATTTGTTTAAGCAGAAAGATCTAAATTTGAGGCAACGGAGATGGCTTGAATTGCTTAAAGACTATGATATTACTATTATGTACCATCCCGGGAAGGCCAATGTAGTGGCTGATGCATTGAGTCGGAAGGCCATTAGTATGGGCATCTTGGCGTATATTCCAGTTGGGGAGAGACCCCTTGTAGTTGATGTTCAAGCATTAGCTAATCAGATGGTGAGGCTGGATATTTCTGAGCCCAGTCGGGTGATGGCTTGTGTAGTAGCTCGTTCTTCCTTATATGATCGTATTCGAGAGCGCCAGTATGATGACCCACACTTACTTGTCCTTAAGGACAAAGTTCAGCATGATGATGCCAGAGATGTCACTATGGATAGTGATGGTGTATTGCGGATGCAGGGCCAGATATACATGCCCAATGTTGATGTCCTTCGGGAGTTGATATTGGAGGAGGCCCACACCTCGCGGTATTCTATTCATCCAGGAGCCACGAAGATGTATCTGCATTTGAAGCAGCATTACTGGTGGAGAAAGATGAAGAAAGATATCGTGAGCCATGTGGCACGGTGTCTCAACTGTCAGCAGGTCAAGTATGAGCATCAGAGACCTGGTGGTGTATTCCAGCGTATTGATATTCCTGAGTGGAAGTGGGAAGGGATTACTATGGACTTTGTTAGTAGACTCCCTCGGACAACGAGGAAGTTTGATTCAGTTTGGGTGGTGGTGGATAGGCTGACCAAGTCAGCTCACTTCATCCCAGTGTGTACTACATACTCCTTAGAGCGGTTGGCAGAGATATTTATCCGTGAGATTGTGAGATTGCATGGAGTTCCCATTTCTATTATATCAGACAGAGGTACCCAATTCACTTCTCAGTTATGGAAGACATTTGAGCGAGAGTTGGGTTCGCATGTAGAGCTGAGCACAGCATTTCATCCACAGACGGAAGGGGAGTCTGAGCGTACTGTCACACCTCCTTTTGGCGCGCCCCGCGAGGGCGCAAAGGAGTTTTTTTCAATTAAAGGACAATCGAAACGGGATTTATTTAATTAATTCAGAGTCGCCACTTGGGATATTTATGGTGTCCCAAATCACCGGTTGAAATCCGAATTGAGGAAAGGTTTGACTCTATTTAATGGTCGGCGAACCAGAAATCCGGATAAGGAATTCTGTTAACCCGGAGAAGGTATTAGGCATTCCCAAATTTCGCGGTTCTAGCACGGTCGCTTAACTGTCATATTCGGCCTATTTATCTGATTTTAACAGTTATGTACTTAATGCAAATTAATATCCCTTTACCGTTTTTATTATTATTATTATTTATGAAAGAGAACGTTGCCTAAAAATATGTTTCGAATCACGTCACATGAAATGCACCCGGATCCTCGACACATTCTTATTCAACATTTTGGGATTTGGATTTGGGCCACATGAAATGCACACCCGTATTTAAGAAGGTAAAATTATTAAAATCGCGCCTAAAGCATACTAACACATTTACACTTTGCGAGGGCCATGGAATTTACTAAGTGGCACGCCTCGAATTCTAAGGATAAGCAAGATTAATTAAAACGAGGGCCATGCAATTATCAATTTTTGTTTGGCACGGCGTGCCTCGAATTAATTCTTTATTACTCCTATTTATATTAAAAAATTAAGCATCACAACTACATTGCAAGAACCATACCCGTAGTTATGACAATTATTTTAAATAATTCAATCAAACCATTTTAAGACCAAAGCTAGTAAACAACGTGCAAAACACTGAGAAGAAAAATATAACTGGACAAAATACATCAAATATTCTTATTTCCTAGCTTATAGAATTAATTTATTAAACCTCTCAAATAATAATCATATTCTCAATTCTAACTTAACATAAACCAAGCATGAATGCACGCACACTTTCCATTTTTTATTCACCTTATTTTTATGAGTGAAACAGTATAGCATTAGTCATGAAAGTAACTAACCCTTCCTCCCAATCTTCGCGTCAAGCCCAATACTATCTAAATAACAAACAAATATTTATCTAATAGTCATGTTCATCATAAAATCCATACAGCAACTATTTATAAAAATCATTTTTACTGTCATAAACACACCAACGGAATCAAATGATAGAGAGATCCGAAGAGAGCTACATAAGAACAAATAGTAGACTGCAGTTTACGAATAACACATGTGCATGAAAGAATTAAAGCTCGAACCTCAGGCCGGAACAAAGAACAACAAACTCAAATCAAACCTCGACGGAAACTCGAACTACGAGCGGCAACCTTGATGGATTGCACCTGAAAAACTTCTCACGTTCAAGTCACCATTTCTGGATGCGTGTGTGTGCTGTTGGTCGTGTATAGCTAGAACGACGACGGGGCAGCTTCTGCGTCAATGGCGATGTGAGCTGCGTGGTTGGATTTACGATGAATAAAATGGAGCAGAAAATGTGGTCGTTTGGTTGCTTGGTCGACTGGTTGGGGACGACAGGGCTGGTCGATGGGTTGGAGAAGAAGATGGCGAGGTTGCTGCTGGTTTGTGCGATTGACTGGAGCTGGTTTGCCGGAGAAGAAAGAGATGAAAAATACAGTGTAGTCTATATTCGAAAACAAAAAAAACTCTCCCCCCTTAGCCTCCTGTTTCGTTTTCTTATTAAAATAACCAAGACCACCCCCCCTCCCGTGTAATCTCCTTTTTTCAACCAATCCAAATGAATGCACTGTCCATCTCTTTGTGTCCATCTCCCTTCCGTTTTTTTTTTGTTTTTTTTTTAAAATCCCCCACACTTTCGTTCCAGTAACTCCCCCTCCTCTTATTTGTTTTTTTACATTTAGTCCCACGTTCTTTTTTTGTCTTTTTCTTTTGTTTTTTACTTTCTTTTTCGTTTTTTTTTTCAATCATTTTTTTTTCTTTTCAAAATTCTCTCCTCATTTGTGTCCGTTCACCTATGTTGTGTGCATGTTATGTTTTGTTTTTTTTGTCCTTTTTTATTTTGTCTTTTTCCTTTTGTCCTTTTCTTTTGTCTTTTTCTTCTCTTCATTTTTAATTATTCTTTATATTAGTTTAGTATTTTAAGACCCATCATCTTGTGTACAAAAATGTGATGGGTCTAATTCGTCCGTGTCCCCCACGTGTGGTGGGCTCGGATTATTATGGGCTAGGTCCGAAAATTATAAAATCGGGTAGTTTGAACCCGAATATTATTCTTTGCCCGGAACCGAGAATGAGAACACGGTGTTATCAATTAATCCTACGTAAGCAAGATAATTATAAGACTAATAATTAAAAAAAATTATTTTTTTTTATATTCTTTTCAAAATTAAAGTAACTACAAAGTGTTAATGAAACTATTTTTTATTATTTTCGTTTTTATAAAAAGATAAAAATATAAAGTACTATTTTTGTATTTTTCAAGTTTAAAAATGACTACGAAACATTAATAAAACTATATTTTTGTTATTTTTCATTTTAAGGTAAAAATAAAGTAAAAGAGTCAAATTTAGCTAAAATAGCTATATTAAAACTAAACTAAATATTTTACGCTAAAAATATAAAAAATCTCGGTTAGGGGTCAAAAATCACGCGTTTACAGCTGCCCCTCTTTGACTGAAAACACAAAGAGTTTTCAGACAAAGAACGACTAGACAAGTGTTTTGACCCGACCCTTATTCAGAGAGACTAAACTAAAAATAAGAGGATGTGACCGAGCCCTTGTATCTGAGCTGCCTACATATCCTTGGCCATAAAGGAATCAGGCCACGTGTAGTTCAGAAGTGAGTAAGAATATGGAGTAACCGAAGTGGAGAGCCAGTCGAGGTGTCGTTCCGTCGAGGTTCCGTTCCATCGAAGTTTCGATCCGTGGTCCTGCTATTACATCGAAAATCAAAACATGAGGAAAACTAACTAAGCCTATCAGCTACTAGTTACAAGATTCCTATCTATAAGTCTTCTGAAGCTTGATCTTGAGTATCGGTTGGTGCTTCATGCGGACTCTAAATTAGAACCTTTATACTTTCTAGTTGCAGGTGCTGCTTTTCGGATCAAGACCAGGTATGCAGTGCTTGTGACCTCGGCCATGTCTTGAGCACACCACATCTTTCCTCAACTTCTACACTTGGATTAACTCCTTGCCTTTGTGACTAACTTTTGTTGATCATCTCGGACAGTTGACTCGCATTCTGGTCACAAGCTTCTTTTGTTGCTAACCTGCATTGCACTCCAAAGTGAATTCCCTTACTTGTGATCTTCGAACTATTCTCCTTCGAAGTCTGAATATATCTTTTCTGATCCTTGTTGCCTTCCTTCTGATTCATGCTGGGGATTTTTGTTACACTCTGTTACTTTTCGATTGTTCACTATCCTTATCAAATCTTGGAAACCGAGACGCCGTTCTACTTTTCCGGCAGGCTTCTGACTTTACAACAAACTCTAATCATAAATCGTAATTCCATTCTTCAGGCGGGCACCTGATTACAAAAACTTGAAATGTATAGATCGAATGATTACCATCTCAGGAGAAAAAAAATTCATCTAACTATGATTTTGATATCTTAGGAGAAAGATTCATCAGACTAAGATTTTGACGCTAGGAGACAATTCCTCAGACTAGGTCTAAATATTTGTGATCTCGGGAGAAAGATTCATCAGACTAAGACTTTGACGTCTTAGGAGAAAGATTTATCAGACTAAGATTTTGACGCTAGGAGATAATTCCTTAGACTAGGTCTAAATTATTGTGATCTCAAGAGAAAGATTCATCAGACTGAGATTTTGATGTCTTAGGAGAAAAATTCATCAGACTAAGATTTTGATATCTTAGGAGAAAGATTCATCAGACTAAGATTTTGACGCTAGGAGATAATTCCTCGGACTAGGTCTAAATTGTTGTGATCTCAGGAGAAAGATTCATCAGACCGAGATTTTGATATCTTAGGAGAAAGATTCATCGGACTAAGATTTTGACGCTAGGAGATAATTCCTCAGACTATGTCTTAATTGACCCTTACTTGAAATCTTTCAATTGTTGCTTCATTCTTCTTGTTACTTTCATCTAAAACCTCTATTTGTTGTTTTTCACTTCCAATTAAATTATCTTTAACTATAGCTTCAAAAACTAAATCGCCACTCCATTCTTCAGGCAGGCTCCCTGACTTCAACCACAACTCAAAAACTAAATCGCCACTCTATTCTTCAGGCGGGCTCCCCGACTTCAAATACAACTCAAAAACTCAATCGCCACTCCATTCTTCAGGCGGGCTCCCTGACTTCAACTACAACTCAAAACAAAATCGCCGCTCCACTCTTCAGGCGGGTTCCCTAACTTCAACTACCACTTCAAAATAAATCGCCACTCCATTCTTCAGGCGGGCTCCCTGACTTCAACTACCACTTTAAAATAAATCGCCACTCCATTCTTCAGGCGGGCTCCCTGACTTCAACTACCACTTCAAAATAAATCGCCACTCCATTCTTCAGGCGGGCTCCCTAACTTCAATTACCACTTCAAAATAAATCGCCACTCCATTCTTCAGGCGGGCTCCCTGACTTCAACTGTACTTCAAAATAAATCGCCACTCCATTCTTTAGGCGGGCTCCCTGGCTTCAACTATAACTTCATAACTAACCTGCCACTCCATTCTTCAGGCGAGCTCCCTAACTTCAACTATAACTTCAAAACTAACTCGCCTCCATTCTTCAGGCGGGCTCCCTGACTTTAACATCAACTCACTAACTCCATCCTATCCTTTCTTCTGAATTACCTTGTTTCGGAATTGTTTTCCTCCTAGGTCGTGTTATATTTCCCTTGACTACTAGGGATATCTTTGGAATTGTTTACTTACCTGCTGGGGATAATGCTGCTGGGAAAATCTTCTCTATTTCCTCCTTTTCTACTTCCTTCAAGACCTTTTATTCTCTCCCGGGATCGCTGGGGATTGAAATGTCATTAGCTGAGGATTGTCCTGTCGGGAGATCCCTTTTCCTTTTTCCTCTTTCCAAACCTTCTTCGAGATTTGCGCTTTGCTCCCTTAAAAAACTTGTAGGATATGATGTTGCCGGGGAAATCTCGAAATCAGTGTTTCATTTCTCCGAGAACTGCTGGGGATGATATCGGCTTCTTGCCTTTCTTGAACGCAAGCTTCCTCTTTTTGTCCTGTCTGCTGGGGGTATAATTTCCTCTATCACAGCTTGTAGTTCTTTCTTTCAAAACTGCTGGGGATAATTGGGTTCAAAGATCATTTCCTTGCGTTATCCGGCTTCTTTCCCCAACCAGGTATTTGGTTTCGACAAAATTTTCGCAACGGGAGAAAATTTTCTGCCCCAGTTTGAGAATCTTCTTCGTGGCATGCTTTTCTGCCAACAACCCCTCTTCTTCCTGTTTCAAATCAAAGAAAAATTGGTTAGTTTTAAAATGTGGTGGCTGGTTGTGGTGCTCCTGCCGGGGATGGTTCTCCTCCTCTTTCCCTGCTTTGTGTTTCATTATCAGAACTTGCTGGGGATGTTATTATTTGATGATATTCATGCTGGGGATAGCTTTATCCTTTTTTGCTTCCCCGCCTTTCTTGACGACTCTTTATTTGCGAACCTTTCCACGTGGTTTTCCACCGACCACCCGAATTCCTATGATAGTGACCCTTCGTGAAGACCCTGCATGTTTTACTGGTGAACCATTTTCTTTGTTCACCCTTGTCATTGAAAATACCTTTCTGTTGGGGATATCTCTCCTTCTTTTGCGGCATATCTAAGGACTAGGCATTTCCCAACCTTTGAGTCTCATTAACCTTCCTTGAGGTCATTAACTTTCCTTGAGATATCCTTATTGACACCAATCCCTCCCTTTGTCATTTTTCTATTGCTGGGGAATATCCCTCTAGACACTAGCCTTACGCTTGATCCTTCCTGACTTATACCACTTGGGTGTACCCATCAAAATCCCGTCTTGCGTAATTGGAAAGCTGATGGAAAATTTCGCAGTCATTTCTTGCAAACAGACTCTATTGGGGAATTTTGATGAAAGGAGAAAGATAAAAGGAAACAGAATAAAAGACAATGACTCTCTAAAAAGAAAAATTATAAAGTAAACCTATCAAACGTGGATACCAACTCTAATGGACATGTAGCCTATCTTCCGTCGTTAAACCGCCTTTTGTAATCTTCGCCTGGGGCTTTCCCATCTGATTTCCAATCTTCGTTCGACTTGTAGTGCCCGAGGGGTTTTCACTACCAAGCCTCTATCATTTCGGTTTTTCTCTCAGCTTTCATCGTCTTATGGTGCCTGTGAAGGTTTTCACCGCTAAGACTCTCTCATTTGTGTTACTTTTCCGCTGGGGATTGGTGGTGTTACTGCTAAGACTCTCGTATTTCCTTTCTGCTGGGAATCAGAGTCTTTTCTGTTGAGAATCAACGTGTTATATTATGATAGGACTCTATCCCTCGCCTGACGTGGCATCTTTTGAAGACCGATCGGAAGGTCTTTCTTTGGACCGTAATGTAGGATTTGGATAGGGCTAGAAAGAAAGGGTATTGAAGGCTCAAAACAAAATCAATTTTGGGTTCAAAATTTACAACCTTCGGACCTAAATTTATTTATAATCAACACAATTTTCTTTGCCCCAGATTTTTTTTACTTGGGGATTTTTTATTTCTTTATTTACACTATGACCGAGCTGTTAAGCGCCTACGTATCCTCTTTAAGGAATCAGGTCAAACGTAGTTCCCAATTCCTCTTTTTCAAGTTTCTTTTTTTTCACACATTTTTCTTTTTCTTTTCTTTATCTCTTTTTGTTGTTTTCTTTTTCTTTAATTTTTTCTTTATCCCTTTCTTCTCTTGCCTTTCAAACTTGTGTTTCTAGTCTTTGCAACTAAATCCGAAGGAGGGGTATGAAAGAATTTAAAATAAGGCCTCAAAGGGTTGACGATGGATAAAGTATTTGGATAGCAGAACAAAATGCCTTCGTCATTCCAATCTTCAAAACATTCCAAGTGTAAACAACACAATTAATATTCGTCATATCTTTAAAGCACTGTTGGGCAACAGTCTCATTTTCATTATTATGAACGACCCCATGTCAATTTTGGCAGCTTGCCTTTAACGGTTTTCTTTTACTTGCCCCAGCTTCTCATGACTCGGGTTTCGAATAATCTCAAACCGTTCTTACTTCATTTAAATATCTCGATCACCTCCCAATGGTTTTGTGATTAACTTTTAAGATCAGGCCAGAACTATGCAGAAAAATAGGTCATTGCATTAACCGATAAAACAATGACTTGAACAACCAAAAAACAAAACTGGGGTTACAACCCTTAGAACGAACCTAGACCCCTTTAGATGAGACACTATGATCAAAAGAAAAATACAAGGATAAAAGGTTTGAGCCACAAAACAACATTCGGATTACCATTCCTGAAATAACTCGGACAAATAGAAATGACAACAAAATAAGCCACCACAAATGACTCTCCAATTGATAAGCCCGACATTTAGCCACGAATTTGATTATCAGAACCACTATGGCCTTCTCTCATTTCAGTCGGCAAATTCCCGAGTGGATTCTCATATTCCGTGTCATCGGGCATCACCGCCAGAAAGTGTGTATCATCAGGTGCAGGTAACGGATTCAGCGCGATATTCTGGGTGTCACCGTTATGAATCACAATCAATCTTTCTTGGATCATCCTTTCTATTTCCCTTTTCAAATCCCGACAACTTTCCATGTTGTGCCCCTGGGCATGGGAATGATATTCACACCTTTTAGATGGGTCAAAGCTCCTTGCACGTGGGTCCACATGATTTGGAGGGATGGGTGCAATCATGTCCTGTTGCTTTAACTTCTCAAATAAGCTTTCATAGGAAACTCCTATTGGTGTGAAATTATCCTTCAACTTCGGTTCCCTTCTATACCCTTGGTTTGGAAGTGGGTTATAAGGTATTTGGAAATTTTGCAGAGGCCGGTAGAGATTTTGTGATGCCCGTGCTCGCTTTCTTGGATGATTTGATGGCTGAATAACATACCTGGGGTGGATCAACTGAGTATGGTGGGTTCGGAGGTGGATAGTAATGCTCAGGGGAGTTATGGAAAACCTGTCGAGACATCGCATACCGTCGAGGTGTTCTTCTGGAACCTTTTCTTGACCCCGATATCATCATGACTTCTTCATCCCTCTCATTCGTGTCACTAGATTCAAATTGGACAGCCTGAGCTGCAGCCTTGAGAGCCGCTTGACTTATAATTCCGCCTGTCTTAAGACCGTTCTCTACCATTTCTCCCATTTTGATTACATCCAAGAAGGATTGACCAACCGCAGACATCATGTTCTGAAAATAATCCGGCTCTTGAGCCTGAAGGAAGACAGTGATTAACTCATGGTCATCCATGGGTGGCTAAGCACGAGCCGCTTGCTCTCTCCATTTAAGGGCATATTCCCTGAAACTTTCACTTGATTTCTTCTTCAGATTTGAAAGAAAAATGCGGTCTGGGGCAATGTCGATGTTGTATTGGAATTGTTTAACAAAGGCCTGTGCCATGTCGTTCCAGACGTCCTAGCGAGATACATCTTGATCCCAAAACCATTCAGAGGCTACTCCTGTAAGGCTTTCCCCAAAGTAAGCTATTAACAATTCTTCATTTCTTCCCGGACTCCTTAGTTGATTGCAATACCTTTTCAAATGGGCTATGGGGTGTCCATGTCCATCGTACTTTTCAAATTTGGGAATCTTGAAACCAGGTGGCAAGTGGACATCGGGAAACAAGCATAGATCTTTGAAAGCAACACTCTTTTGACCTGCCAACCCGTGCGTGTTTTTCAACCGTTGTTCTAAGCTTTTCAATCTTTGGGTTATTTCCTCCTGTACCATCATTCGGGGATCTTGCTTTGTCCGCTTGTCACAAGTCAACCACCTTCTACTTACTTTACAATTCAAGACAAAACATGTTAGAATGGACTCAGCCAGTCCTTATCAATTTTTTTTTCTTTTTATTTTTTTATTTTTTTTTATTTTATATATATACATATACAGTTGTGGTCGAATCTTATGGAGATTGCCTACGTATCATGACCCCGCATGAATCAGACCGAGCGTAGTTCGGTAATGAAAGGACAATAATAATAAAACATTTTTTTACAGGAATTTTTAATTTTCACAATAAAACAAACTTGATTACAAAGTTTTAAAAACTAGCCATACTAAAAAATTTTGATGAAAAGAAATACTTACATACTTGAAAATCAAACACCATATGATCTAATCAAAAGAAATATAAATTAAGAAAAAAACAACTTGTAGATTACTTCCCTGTTTGCCAATTTCAACCAAATGGCTATTTCTGCAAACGTGGCCCCTTCTCAACTCCATATGAATTTTGAGGTCGGGAAGGATTTCTTTACAAACTTGTCCATTCTTTTACGAAGACAACCTTTCGACAACTGAAAGATGCTATAAGGTTATCTCGGCAAGAACGGTTTAAAATACCGCCGAAACTAGCTTGGCTTATTTTGACCAAAAATTCAAGCATTTACTTGCCACTGATTCTTTTTCTTATTTTTTTTTCAAATTAAAATAAAAGACATGGTTTTGCAGACACGACCTTTCAGCACCTCGGGAACGAGGATTTTAAGGCAGGGTTTAGCTAATTGACCAAAAATCCTAAAAATGATCAAAAGTGGCCGTTTATCCAAAGTCAGCCTTTCGGCGTCCCTCTCGGGAACATTCGACTATTTTTGGCAAAAGTGGCAACACTTGACTTATTTATGACAAAAATTAAAATTTTGATATTTTTTCTTTTTATTTTTCCATTTATAACAAAATATCCGGTATTGCAAATACGGCCTTTCAGCGCCTCGGGGACGAAGATTATAAGGCTGTGAGGGTCAATCGACCAAAAATCTACAAAATGACCCAAAAGTGGCCATTTATGCAAAGTCAGCCTTCCGGCGTCCTTTTCGGGTACATGCGGTTGTTTTTGAAAACGGCATCACTCAACATATTTACAACGAAAAATCAATTTCGATATTTTTGGCTACTTTTGGAAAAGGGGAAGTTGGACCCGATGAAGGTTGCCTACGTATCTCACACCATGTGAGAATCAAACCAGCGTAGTTCGGTCAAATAAAAACAAACTACATCTGTAAATAAAACAAACTATATATTATTATTATAATATTTTTTTTCACACATTTTTTTTTAATTTTAAATTTTTTTTTCTTTTTTTTAAGTATATATTTTTTTTTCTTTTTAAGTAAAAAAAACAAACTATTTTGAAACTATTTGTTTTTTATTTTAATCACACATTTTTTTTTATTTTACAACAAACATTTTTTTTTCTTTTTAAGTAAAAAAACAAACTATTTTGAAACTATTTTTTTTTTCATTTTCCTCAATATAAAAAAAACGGTTAGCCTGCAAGTCTGAAGCAAATATATGCATAAAACAAACAGGATGCAGCAGGATGGTCTTTTCATTTCAGGTCACCTGTCCTAGACGGACCCAACCCCTGTGTTGAGTCCCCTAAGTCAAATGCAATATGATGCAAATAAACGTTCCTACTAGGGATCTGGCATGAAGCTTTGTTATTCTAGGTTAAAAACCTGGGTTTATTGTTCTAGACATGGCTTACCCGAGCGGACAACTCGAGCCGAGGAGGAGGCAGCAACCCGAGAATACAGAAGCTTCACCGGTTTTGCAACTTATCCAAACATCGTTCTAAGGTGGGAATTAGACACTATACGAAAAGAAGTCACACAAAGTGCACCCTTCTTCATGATTTAGAAGACTCAGAGAGGAGATTGGTTTCGGCACAATTTATATGTACAGTTCAAAAAATATCAAAGCAATAAAAATATCATTTTGCATATTAATACAAACATATAATAAAATCAGATAATAAATAAGCCAAATATAACAATTATTCCAAGCTCGAATTCTTAAACCCTGAACCACTGGTTCTGGGTTTGTATCCCCGGCAGAGTCGCCAGAGCTGTCACACCTCCTTTTGGCGCGCCCCGCGAGGGCGCAAAGGAGTTTTTTCCAATTAAAGGACAATCAAAACGGGATTTATTTAATTAATACAGAGTCGCCACTTGGGAGATTTATGGTGTCCCAAATCACCGGTTGAATCCCGAATCGAGGAAAAGAATGACTCTGTTTAACAGTCCGCGAACCAGAAATCCGGATAAGGAATTCTGTTAACCCGGGAGAAGGTGTTAGGCATTCCCGAATTCCGTGGTTCTAGCACGGTCGCTTAACTGTCATATTCGGCTTATTTATCTGATTTTAACAGTTATGTACTTAATGCAAATTAATATCCCTTTACCGTTTTTATTATTATTATTATTTATGAAAGAGAACGTTGCCTAAAAATATGTTTCGAATCACGTCACATGAAATGCACCCGGATCCTCGACACATTCTTACTCAACATTTTGGGATTTGGATTTGGGCCGCATGAAATGCACACCCGTATTTAAGAAGGTAAAATTATTAAAATCGCGCCTAAAGCATACTAACACGTTTGCACTTTGCGAGGGCCATGGAATTTACTAAGTGGCACGCCTCGAATTCTAAGGATAAGCAAGATTAATTAAAACGAGGGCCATGCAATTATCAATTTTTGTTTGGCATGGCGTGCCTCGAATTATTTCTTTATTACTCCTATTTATATTAAAAAATTAAGCATCACAACTACATTACAAGAACCATACCCGTAGTTATGACAATTATTTTAAATAATTCAATCAAACCATTTTAAGCCAAATCTAGTAAACAACGTGCAAAACACTGAGAAGAAAAATATAACTGGACAAAATACATCAAATATTCTTATTTCCTAGCTTATAGAATTAATTTATTAAACCTCTCAAATAATAATCATATTCTCAATTCTAACTTAACATAAACCAAGCATGAATGCACTGCACACTTTTCATTTTTTATTCACCTTATTTTTATGAGTGAAACAGTATAGCATTAGTCATGAAAGTAACTAACCCTTCCTCCCAATCTTCGCGTCAAGCCTGATACTATCTAAATAACAAACAAATATTTATCTAATATTCATGTTCATCATAAAATCCATACAGCAACTATTTATAAAAATCATTTTTACTGTCATAAACACACCAACGGAACCAAATGATAGAGAGATCCGAAGAGAGCTACATAAGAACAAATAGTAGACTGCAGTTTACGAATAACACATGTGCATGAAAGAATTAAAGCTCGAAACTCAGGCCGGAACAAAGAACAACGAACTCAAATCGAACCTCGACGGAAACTCGAACTACGAGCGACAGCCTTGACAGATTGCACCTGAAAACCTTCTCACGTTCAAGTCACCATTTCCGGATGCGTGTGTGTGCTGCTGGTCGTGTATAGCTGGAATGACGACGGGGCAGCTTCTGCGTCAATGGCGATATGAGCTGCGTGGTTGGATTTACGATGAAGAAAATGGAGCAGAAAATGTGGTCGTTTGGTTGCTTGGTCGACTGGTTGAGGACGACAGGGCTGGTCGATGGGTTGGAGAAGAAGATGGCGAGGTTGCTGCTGGTTTGTGCGATGGACTGGAGCTGGTTTGCCGGAGAAGAAAGAGATGAAAAATACAGTGTAGTCTATATTCCAAAACAAAAAAAAAATCTCCCCCCTTAGCCTCCTGTTTCGTTTTCTTTTTAAAATAACCAAGACCACCCCCTCCCGTGTAATCTCCTTTTTTCAACCAATCCAAATGAATGCACTGTCCGTCTCTTTGTGTCCATCTCCCTTCCGTTTTTTTTTTTTTTTTTTTTTAAAAATCCCCCACACTTTCGTTCCAGTAACTCCCCCTCCTCTTATTTGTTTTTTTACATTTAGTCCCATGTTCTTTTTTTGTCTTTTTCTTTTGTTTTTTACTTTCTTTTTCGTTTTTTTTTCAATCATTTTTTTTCTTTTCAAAATTCTCTCCTCATTTGTGTCCGTTCACCTATGTTGTGTGCATGTTATGTTTTGTTTTTTTTGTCCTTTTTTATTTTGTCTTTTTCCTTTTGTCCTTTTCTTTTGTCTTTTTCTTCTCTTCATTTTTAATTATTCTTTATATTAGTTTAGTATTTTAAAACCCATCATCTTGTGTACAAAAATGTGATGGGTCTGATTCGCCCGTGTCCCCCACATGTGGTGGGCTCGGATTATTATGGGCTAGGTCCGAAAATTAAAAAATCGGGTAGTTTGAACCCGAATATTATTCTTTACCCGGAACCGATAATGAGAACACGGTGTTATTAATTAATCCTACGTAGCAAGATAACTATAAGACTAATAATTAAAAAAAAATTTATATTCTTTTCAAAATTAAAGTAAATACAAAGTGTTAATGAAACTATTTTTTATTATTTTCGTTTTTATAAAAAGATAAAAATATGAAGTATTATTTTTATATTTTTCAAGTTTAAAAATGACTACGAAACATTAATAAAACTATATTTTTGTTATTTTTCATTTTAAGGTAAAAATAAAGTAAAAGAGTCAAATTTAGCTAAAATAGCTATATTAAAACTAAACTAAATATTTTACGCTAAAAATATAAAAAAATCTCGGGTAGGGGCAAAATCACGCATCTACACGTACTATTCAGATATTGGTGGACATGTTGCGTGCTTGTGTCATTGATTTTGGTGGTTCATGGGCTGATTACTTGCATCTTGCGAAGTTTGCTTATAATAATAGCTATCAGTCTAGCATTCAGATGGCACCGTGTGAAGCTTTATATGGGAGGTGGTGTAGGTCTCCAGTCGGTTGGTTTGAGCGCGGCGAGGCAAGGTTGTTGGGGACAGAATTAGTCCATGATGCTTAGACAAGGTAAAGGTGATTCAGAAGAGGCTTCGCACAGCTCAGTCGTGTCAGAAGAGTTATGCGGACCGGAAGGTCCGAGATGTGTCTTATTTTGTGGGTGAGAAGGTGTTGCTGAAGGTTTCGCCTATGAAGGGCGTTATAAGGTTTGGGAAGAAAGGGAAGTTGAGTCCAAGGTTTATTGGACCTTTTGAGGTGCTTAGGAAAGTTGAGGAGGTGGCCTATATGCTTGCTTTGCCACCCAGTTTGTCGGGAGTTCACCCGGTGTTCCATGTATCCATGCTCCGGAAGTATGTCGGAGACCCGTCTCATGTGTTAGACTTTAGCACGATACAGCTAGATGAGGACTTGACTTATGATGTGGAGCCAGTAGCCATCTTGGGTCGACAGGTTCGTAAGCTGAGATCCAAGGACATAGCTTCAGTGAAAGTGCAGTGGAGAGGACGTCCCGTGGAGGAAGCAACTTGGGAGACCGAGCAGGAGTTGCGGAGCAGATATCCACACTTATTTGATACTCCAGGTATGTTTCTTAACCAGCTCACGGACTAGCATTTTCTTAAGTTGGGAAGAATGTAATGATCTGGCCCGTCGTTACGGGAATTACCACCCCGTTACCTTTCATTTACATAATTTATGCTTTTATATTAGTATTAGAGTATATCGGGTGAGTTAGGAGTGATTCGGGTTGAAAATGAAGCAAATAGCATGTTTGAAGGAAGCTAGAATATGGGAAGTCAACCTATAGTTGACTATTGAGTTAGAGTGCCCAGAATCGGATTCTGATGATTCGACTAGTTTTGGGGGATCATTTATGAATTAGGAAAGCAATCGGAATCGAATTCGGAGGTCCGGTGTAGTTTTAGGCTTGAATTGGCTAAGGTTGAATTTTAGCGAAAACCGGATGGTAGGTGAGATTTTGATCCGGGGGTCGGAATGGAATTCCGACAATTTTTGTACCTTCGTTATGTGATTTTGGATATGTCTGCAAATTTTCACGTCATTCGGATGTCGTTTTATCGGGTTTTGGATTGAATGTTAGTTTCGGATGTTTTGAAGAAACTTAGGCTTGAATCCGTGTGAAAAAGGTGATTTTGATGTTTATGAGGGTGTTTTTATGATTGGAACAAGTCCGTATCATGTTTTGGAGTATGTTGGTGGTTTTCGTTGGGGTCCCGGGGGCCTCGGGATGGATTCGGACCATCAACCGGGCATTTTAAACTTGGAAAAACCTGCAGAAAATTGCAGGTCAGTGCAATAGAGATTTGGCCTTAGCGTTCGCGTGAGGGTAGTCGCGTTCGCGAAGGCTAGGCAGGCCAAGTCATCGCGTTCACGTGAAGACCTATGCGTTCGCGTAGGCAGCATGGGGAGCGGCTTCGCGTTCGCGTGAGTGGGAGTCGTGAACGCGTCGAAGGGAAATAGGTCAGCTTCGCGTTCGTATGACCTGATGTTGTGGTTTGAATAGATTTGACATGCGGGGCAGCGAATTCTAAAGGAAAAGGCATTGCGGACGAGTCTACGACCGGCTAGAGGTGAGTAGTTTGTGTATATGGTAGCCTGAGGGTACGAAACCCTGGCTTAGCACATTGTGATGCTAGTAAGGCGTGGCTTGCACCCCGTGGTAGGTGCGGGATTGGTTGTGACTGGGGATTGAGGCTTGGTCCATCCCGGATATGGATAATATGTTATTAGTGGTGGAAAAACACCGTATTTGATATATTTGTGGGCTGTAAGCCTTGTTTGGGGCCTTGTGCCGACCTGTAGCATCCCTAGGGGATAGTTTATATGTGATAGCTATACTTGCTTAATCACTGATCTCAGTCCTGGAATTTGAAATCACAGTATTGAAATGCTAAGTCACCGGTTTTTTCGAAAATTAAATAAAAGTTAATGTATTTCATAAATTATGAACTGGAACCTGGAAATAAGAAATTTGATCTATTTGTGACTTATCTGATTATTGTGGACTGAGGATGGATCGGGCTGCATGCCGCAGCAGTTACTATGATATGAGGATCGGGCTGCACGTCGCAGCTGGGCTGTAGGAACCCCTCCGGAGTCTGTACACACCCCCGGTGAGCGCCGTCGACGTTAAAGGATCGGGCTACACGCCGTAGCGGTTATATGTATTGCATTGCATCTTTATCTGTTGAATTATTCTGTGGTAGCTGTATTGTACTGTTGATGCTAGTTCGTAGGAGATTCGGACTATAGTTTAGCTTCATATTGTGGTATTCCGTGGATTTCCTACTTTCAACTGCTTTTATATATTTATTACTCACTGAGTACTAAGTACTCACCCCTACTCCCTGCACCTTTTGTGTGCAGACTCAGGTACTCAGGAGTAGTAGACAGGCATTTCCAGCTTTTGCAAAGTCATAGCGAGTTACTGAGGTAGCTGCCGACGTTCGCAGAACCTAGCTTCTCCTCCTCTTTCCAGTTGTTATTTTATATTCAGACTTGAGTATTTCCATATAGTATTCTCTATTTCTGTTGGGGTTTGTTAGAGGCTCTAGACTTGTGACTCCAGATCTTTAGGAGTGTCAATTGTTTTCGCACTTCTCGGTATTTTGTTCATTATTATTATTATTGGAGTTCTTTGACTCATATATTCTTCTTGGGATGTCCTTTTGGGACTGAATTCGTCGTGATAAGTAATTGTTGGTCTGGCTGGCCTAGCTTAATTGTTGGGCGCCATCACGATCGGATTTGGGTCGTGATAAATACAGTCCCAACCAAATCGTGGTGTCACAAGTCTGAGCCTCTACAAATGAGATCTACTACACAATCAAGTCTAAGTAGAATGGAGACAATAAAATGATAAAAAAGGAAGAGGTCAGGTACTGCGGACGTCGGCAGCTACCTCAAAATCTCAACGGAATGGGGATAATAAAGCAGTTGCGATAGCTCAACTGCCCTCCTGAACCTGTATATCTACACAAAAAGTGCACGGGAGTGGGGTGAGTATATTTCAACTCGGTGAGTGATAATAATAAACAATAACTAAAAATAAGAACACATGTACTATCACTAAATAGTTCTAAGGGTAACCTCACAGGTAAGCCATATCTATAGTGAATACCCCCATCTCTAGTCCACATCTATCTTGCCATGGTCCCACACTGACCTAGTCCTCACTCATACAGCGGGGTGCAGCCCGCTCCAATACATATAACGCAGCGGCATGCAGTCCGCTCCATTTAACGTCGACGGCGTTCACTGGGGGTGTATACAGACTTCGGAGAGGCTCCCTCGGCCCAAGTGCTATGATGCTACGGCGTGCAGGGGTGTATACAGACCTCGGAGGGGCTCCCTAGGCCCAAGCGCTATGATGCTACAGCGTGCAGTCCGATCCAATATATATATACATATATAACTATACTACTGTGGCGTGCAGCCCGATCCCATAATATACTCCAGCGCTCACTAAGAATGTGTGCAGACTCGGACTCCGAAGGGCTCCTACAGCCCAAGCGCAATAATACTGCGGCGTGCAGTCCGATCCCACTTGTATATTACTGCGGCATGCAGTCCGATCCACATATGTGTCACTGCGGCGTGCAGTCCGATCCAATACATATAGTACTACAGCGTGCAGCCCAATCCAACATAGATATATATATAATATCTCATAGTGGGTCCTCGACCCTATCCCAGACAATATATACTTGGCCTCTCAGGCCCAATTTAATATCTCACTGTGGGTCCTCGACCCTATCTCAATCAATACAGAATTGGCCTCTCAGGCCCAATATAATATCTCATAGTGGGTCCTCGACCCTATCTTAGTCAATATAGACTTGGCCTCTCAAGCCCAATATAATATCTCATAGTGGGTCCTCGACTCTATCTCAGTCAGTATAGACTTGGCCTCTCAGGCCCACTCAACTAGAACAGGTAATCCCACCCCAGGTAGTCTCCCTCAAAGTACACATTTAGTACTAGCTCATGATATTCTATACAGCTATAACTACGGCTGAGTGTATGTATCCAACATGATATACTACGGTTGAGTGTATGTAGCCAGCATGATATACTACGGCTGAGTGTATGTAGCCAACATGATATACTAGGGCTGAGTGTATGTAGCCAGCATGATATACTACGGCTGAGTGTATGTAGCCAACATGATATACAACGGCTGCGTGTATGTATCCAGCATGATATAAGGGTCACCTAGCTCTACAGGTTTCCTTAATACTTCTACAGATCGGCACAAGGCCCCAAACATGGCTACCAGCCCAACTACACGGTTATAAGCTCATTCACAGTCATAATACACAATAAACTATCAGTCGGGAAGGACCAAGTCCAATCCCCCAATCAGAATGTCACCACGCCCATCACATGATGCATGTCTCATCTCAACATAGCACTGTAAAGTGCAAGTACGTGGTTTCAAACCCTCAGTACATTATTTACTACCACCACTCACCTCGAACCGGTAGAAGTCCTAGCTCTCCTTGCGCTTGCCTCGCAAATCAATCTCCTCGGATGCCAAATCTGCTCAAAATCAATAAGAATACATCAATATAGGCTAATTAGACATAACCCAATCGAAATAACTCGATTTACACCAAAACCCACAAAGTTGTCAAAATCCGACTTTCGGTACGCTTCTCGAAAAATTATGATAGTCACATATTCGGAACCCTCGTCTCAACACGAGTCTAAGCATATAAAATTTACCAAAATTGGACTCCATTTGTCCATCAAATCAATGATTTTTCATAATTTAGGCCTAGAGCTAATCTTTTATTAACAGGGAAATACCCAAAGATTCCCTGATAAAATACCGTAATTAGGCCATAAAACTTACCTCCGACGAATACCAGATGAATTCCCAGCAATTTCCCGTCAATATCTTCTCTTAGAACTCAAAAATAGAGGTTATGGGTATGAGGTTTGCGAATAGACTGTTCTGTTATATTAATATTTCTGACTGCCAGGAATCTCTATGCGATCGCAACCACTGGCTCGCGATCGCGGTGAACAAACTCACCAGGCTCCAAAATTACTCTACACGATCGCGACAAACCCTACGCGATCGTACTGCTTCAGGCCTCAACACTACGCGATCGCGTGAATCCACCCACGATCGCACTACTTTAAGTCCTAGACCTACGCGATCGCACACAAGACATCGCGATCGCGATGCATCCCATCATAACCTTACGCGATCGCATATTCTACCTCGCGACCGCAGAACTCACAATTCTCCTCTTATGCGATCGCATACAAAGCTTCGCGATCACGAAGCACAAAAATCCTCTGCACTTATTGCAGCAGAAACAGCAGTGCATTTGGCACAAAATGGTCCGTTTGACCCCCGGATTCATCCCGAGGCCCCTGGGACCCCAATGAAAACCACCAACCTACTCCAAAACATGATACAAACTTGTTCAAATCATAAAAACATGCCTTTAAACACAGAATCATTGAATTATGGCGGATTCATGCCTAGGATTCAACTCAAACTTCCGAAACTAATATTCAATCAAAACCCGACCAAACGATGTCCGAATGACCTGAAAATTTGCAGACATATCAAAAATCACATGACCAAGCTACAGAAATTGTCGGAATTTCATTCCGACACTTGGATCAAAATCTCACCTACCGTTCGGTTTTCGCCAAAATTCAACCTTAGCCAATTCAAGCCTATTTCTACACAGGACCTCCAAATTCAATTCCGACCACTCCCTTAAGTCACAAATCACCTCCCGGAACTAACCAATTCACCAGAATCCGATTCCAAGCACTCTAACTAAATAGTCAACTCCAGGTTGACTTTTCATATTCAAGCTTCATTCAAAAAGGCTATTTGCCTCATTTCCAACCAAAATCACTTCCAACTGACCCAATAGGCTCTAACACTGATGTAAAAGAAATAAAAATATAAATGCAAGGTAAAGAGATGGTAATTCCGGTGACGACGGGCCGGGTAGTCACACCCTTTCACTTAGCACTTACTCTTAGCTATAAGTTCTGCCCCTCTCTTGCAAGCCATGATTTGTGGCTCCTGAGCTTCCTTTGAACTTGGATGCCTGAGAGATGGCTCTTCCACACTGCACTATTCTAATTCTGATGGTATCCTGGGTGTAAGCAATGCCTGGAATCTCTGAGATTTCTTGGAACTTTGAAACACCTTGGATAAAGAGAAAGCTTTGGAAATCTGGATCCTGGAAGTGACTTAATCGCATGTTATTAGGCATTAAGGTTGAATTAGGTTCCTTGGATGCAACTATAGTTTTGACGCGTCTTTTAATTTTTAGTTTGATCTATTGGTTGTAATATTTTGTATGAAACTCTAGGAGTATAGTAAAAGGGTATGGGAGGGGTCTTTACTTTTCTTGCATCCAAGGGGTAGAAATTATGATTTTAGGATTTTTACTTTTAATCAAACTAGAAATCCTACCTATAGGGTCTTTAATACTGGTTCAATCACATAGAGTCCATGCCTATAGGATTTAACGCTTAACTTTACCAAAATCACCTAGAAAGCATGTCTATAGGATTTAACATTCATGTTCGTAATTACACATATGGAGATCGTTTCTATAAGCCATTGCATTTCTGTATATACAAATGTCGTTAGGTAAAAAATTTATAGGATTAATAACAATGTTTCATATAGACGTCATGTGTATAAGATTCCTATTAATGTCATGAAAGGGTGTTAAAAATCAGTAAACGTATAGAAAGCATGCATATAGGAAATCTCATCTTTAACAACATCATTTACTCAAATTGGTAATATTCTACTTCTTTTCTGAAACCCTCTAAAACGGGTAAACCTTTTTTATAACCAATTTGTACTCTCCCAAAACTTGTAAACCTTTTAATCAATCTTCATCTTTTCTGAAAGAACTAGTAATTCTTTTCAAAAAGCAGTTTGCATCTTTTGTCGTTGTTAAAACTAATAACTCTTTTCTCTAAAATCACTTTGCAACTTTTTTGAAACTACTAGTAACTATTTGCATCGTTCCTAAAATTAATAAATTTTACGCCTAGTTTTTTTATCCCATAGATCACACCTTATTTTCAATTAAAGGACAATCGAAATGGGATTTATTTCTTTATTTCAAAGTCGCCACTTGGGAAATTTATGGTGTCCCAAGTCATCAGTTGAATCCCGAATCGAGGAAAAGAATGACTCTATATTACAATCTGCGAACCAGAAATCCGGATAAGGAATACTGTTAACTCGGGAGAAGGTGTTAGGCATTTCCGAGTTCTGTGGTTCTAGCACGGTCGCTCAACTATCATATTTGGCTTATTAATTTGATTTATAACATGCTTTGACTTATGTGCAAATTTTAACCTTTAACTGCTTTTAATATTATTATTATTTTTTAACAAAGAATTATAATGTTGTAAAAACGTATCTCGAACCACGTCACATCAATGTACCCGTGGTTCCCGACACATTTCGACCCCGTTGAGATGTGGATTTGGGTCACATAAGTGTGCACCCGAGTTTAGGGAGATAATATTATTAAAGTATGCGCCTATAGAGTCTAACGCGTTATTATTTTTGAGAATGCCATGAAATTCTCTAAGACGGCATGTCCCGAAATCTATACGATTATTATATCCAATTATCAAGGGCCCCACAGCTTGTTTGTTTTATTTAGCGAGGCTCATCTCGTTTATTTTAAAAGGATAATCCTAAAATGACTACATTTATTTATTAAATTCGTCTCTAAAATAAAAGAGAAAAATCTTAATTAATTACATGCTAAAAAATGTAACATATTAATTGCTAGATTAAGACAAATGTTAACGGAAAGGAATGTTATTAGAATTGAAATTAAAAATAAGATACGAAATCGAAAAATAATAATCAAAAGAAACTAATTATCCTATAACTAGTTTAAACTCACATTGTTAGATGGCTTGAACTGTTAGAATTAATTATTTACAACTATTTAAAATTAGAATTAACCTTAATCATTTATGCTTATTCGAAAATTTATTAAACTTAAATGTTATCTCGTCTTGTTTGAATTCAAATCATGCCTTAATGCCTAATTCGCGAAAATAATTCAAATTCATGCTTTAACTAAGTTTAGCTACATGTTTACGATTAACCTATTATTGGCAATATTAAAACCTCCATAGCTAATGATCTAACTAGTTTTACTAATCCGATTCACTACAAACCAACTTATGTTATTTTTCTCTTATTCCGATTATCAAACAGTTTGACAATTACTTAAACATATAATACATAATAACCAAATTAAAGTGGAGTATTATTTGGTACATCGCTACAAGATGCCTAATTATGCAAAATGACTAAAAATTACAAAATAATAATACATGAAATAGCCTAAATACAATTAGTAAAAGACCCAAAGAAAACTTAAAATTAAAATTAAAATTTCAAAGTTCCATTCTTCATATGTATTCATGCTTTCACATTTCAGGTTACAATATTGACAAGGTTACAGTCATGTACCTGGTATTGGAAGCAAAAGAAGAAGAAAATCAGCAGAGTAGTTATGCAATACAGCAACAACAACAGCAACAGTGGAAATAAAACAGCCCAGTAATAGAATTTAATAAAACCAGCAGAATTCTAGCAACCAAAAGATCAACCCAAAAATATATCTTGATAGTTGAAATTAAAACTATCTTTAGTTCTCACTCTATTTTTGTTTTTTTTTTCGATTTTCAAATCTCTCTTCACTCCTAAAAATTCTGTTAAATCTTTAATCTTATCTAGCTCTTAATTCTCTTTCTTCAATCTATCTCTCTAATCTTTTCTAATCTCTTCTCCCTTCTATATTTTTTTCTCTTCTCCCTTCTATATTTTTTTTCTCTTCTCAGTTTCTCTATCTTCTTTCTTACCCCTTCTAATGTCAATTTTTTTCCTCTAAATAGGCACAATATTAGTGTCTTTCCCACTTAACAAATTATCCTATTAGTTTTTAATTACTCCACTAACTCTAATGCCTTTTAATTATTCTTCTATTGCTACTTCTACCCTGCCATCATGCTTTGTCCCCCCACCATCTTAAACAAATATTATATCCCACCACCCTTTGTCTTGTCGCCCACCATAATTTTTTTTAAAATAATTTGGCAACTAGTGGATAGAGCACTTAATTTAATTAATCGTTTAAATTTTAATTTTTAAAAATACCCTCCGAAATTACTGGAATTTACTGTTCTACTCCTATTAGCTATAACCAATTTATCTAAATGAATCAACCAAAATCAAACTAAATGAAGAACAACAAAGAATCAATCAGAAATTAATTTGAACAACATTCTTAACAAATATACTTTCAAATTCAACAATAATAACACAAATTGAACATAACAAACAAGTAGACTCTAATCATTAACTTCAGATTCAAATTAAACTTAACAAGATCAAACAAACAAAAATTCAAACTTCTAACTTAAATCCAAATTTTAACACAACTATAAAACAGATTCAAGTCACTAAACTCAATAATCAATCAAATTAAATCTAACAATATTACAATTAGGATTAGTGATTCAAGTGATTAACTAAAACATTTCTATATTAATACTAAACAAAAACAAATGAATAAAGTAAAAAAAATTAAGAAATAATCAAGAACATGATAAACAACAAGTAAGAAAATAATCAAATATATACCGATTTTAGATCCGAAAATATCAAATAAAATATGGACAGAAATGAAACTTAAACCAACTGAACGGATCGAAACAATATATATACATATACATATTAGGATATACATATATACATATTATGATATATGTATATACATATATACATATATATTTGTGTGTGTGTGTATATATATATATATATATATATATATATATATATACACACACACTACTGGGGCGTGCAGCCCGATCCGGTATATATTAGAGACCCTCACTATGGTATCCTCGACCCCTCTCAGTCAATATGGACTTGGCCTCTCATGCCTCAACCCCAGGTATTCCTTATTTAGAGTGCCAATTTCTAAGGCCGGTTCATACTATGTTTTACAGTTAAGAGGTCAACTAGCACAACATGCCCCCTAAGGGTTCTAAAGATCGGCACAAGGCCCCAAACATGGCATCCAGCCCAAAGTATCCTGATATTAGTTGAGTCTCCGTCAAAAGTATAGTAGAGTCATCAATCGGGATGGACCGAGTCTGAATCCCCAGCGATAACTAAACCACGCTCATCATACAATGCATATCTTATCTCAACATAGCAGCGCGTAGTGCAAATACGGGATTTCAAACCCTTGGAACATCATTTATAACCATTACTCACCTCAAGCCGGCCGAAATCCTAGCTTCCCTTGCGCTTGCCTCGCAAATCAATGTCCTCGTGCATAGAATTTGACCAAAACCACAAGGAATACATCACAATAGGCAATGAATCATAACCCAACCAAAAAGACTCAAAAATAAACAAAAATCACGATGTTGGCAAACCCGAGCCCTGGTCCCACTTCACAAAAAATTACAAAATTTATATCACCGGATTCCTCGTCTCACCACGAGTCTATACGTATCAAATTCATCAAAATCGGAGTTCAAAGGCCCCTTCAAATTCCATATTTACATTCCAAAAACCAAGCCCTAGTTCTTCCAATTTTTACTCCAATTTCCATGAATCAAGGGTAGATTCTTCAATATAATGATGTTTCTAGACCGTAGAACTTACCTCCGATCGATTCCCAATCAAAACTCTCTAATAATCCCGTCAATAGCTCTCAAGCTCGCTCAAAAAAGGTGGAAAGATGTTGGAGCTCACGGATGAAATAAAACCTTTAAACCCTTCTGCCACCAGCTTTTTTCCCTTCTGCGGTCCCGCTACCGCTTATGCGGGACCTCTTATGCGGGACCGCTTCTGCGGTCATAACTCTGCATCTGCAATAATTATTAAAAAGACAGACTTCCGCTTAAGCGGCTTAGATTTCGTTTCTACGAAATTTCCCCTAACGGCTCAAACCCGCTTTTTTGGTGAAATACTAGCTCCTGCGGACCTGTTGATGCGAAAATGGGGTCTGCTTCTGCGAATCTACTCAGCCACATCTCAGACCACTTCCGTAATCCTATACCCACTTCCGCGGAACCGTTTCTGCGGTCCATTCCTGTAGAAGCGAAAATACCAGATGACAGCAATATAGACATGCAACATACTTTAAAACTCTCATTTACCCACTCGAATTCACCCCGAGGCCCCCGGGACCTCAACAAAAAACACCAACACATCCTAACCCCTCATTCAAACTTGTTCCAATCCTCAAAATACATTAAACAACGCTAAAACCATTAAATCACATCAGTTCAAGCCTAGGTTTCTTAAAAATTTCTGAAATACACACTCGATCAAAAACTTGACCAAGACACATCCGAATGACCTGAAATTTTTTGCACATATCCAAAATCATCTGACAGAGCTGCTAAAACTCTCATAATTTCATTCCAACCCTCAGATTAAAGTTTTACCTATCAACCGAAATTCTAACTTCGCTAATTCAAGCCTAATTATACACCGGACCTTAAAAATCTCTTATGATCGCGCTCCTAAGTTACAAATAATCCTTCAAAGCTAGCCGAATCAACGCAAGTCACATCTGAGCCCTCTAACTAAATAGTCAACTTCCGGTTGTCTTTTCCAAAACAAGCTTTTCTTTAAGAGACTAAGTGTCTCATTTTCAGCTAAAACCAATCCAGTTCTACCCGATCACCTCAAATACTGATATAGGAACATAGAGAAATATAATATGGGGGGGGGGGTAGTAGGGCGGTGACTCGCGTGATGACGGGCTAGGTCGTCACATAATAATATTAGCAAACATGTGCACGAAATCACCTTTCGTGCTTTTAATCTTGAACGTACCATAAAAAAAATGGAAACGACACGACATCACCCATCGTGTATTAACTCTCTAATAATCATGGCATGACATCACCTTCCGTGCATTATCAATATTAGAATATGGAACGACATTATGATTTGTGCATTAACATTCACAGAATATGGCACGACATCACCCTTCATGCATTGTCACTCTCTCACTAAACACCACACGGTATCACCATTCGTGCTTTACACTCTTTCTCACCAAAATAAAAGAACAATATAAACCCAACAAGGGAATTGTCAATAAGCAACCTCATTTCAATATTTAGCTTTAAAATATAGATCTTTACATGAGTCAACACTCAACCAATATCAATTCCAGGAAAATATGATAAGATTTGTTTAGCATGAGAATAACTACTTTAAGCATGAACCGTAGGAACGAAGAATACAATGGTCACAAGTATAAAACTCACTCGCATGCTATGACCCAAAAAAAATGTATAGGTACTCATGACCTCATGTATATATCGTACTCAACAACCAAACACGTAGCAAATAAGGCAACACTACCTAATCCCTCAAGCTAAGATTAGGTACAAGACTTACCTCGATTTCATGGCCAAAATCAAGCCTCAATCATCATTTTTCCTCTAGATTACACCTCCAAACCACTTGTATCTGGTCATAGTTAACTTAATAACATCAATTATTTCTAAAGAAATCAATTCCAATACAATATTATAGGCTTCCTAACATTTTCCCCAAAAAGGTCAAAATCAACCCCAAGCCCGCTTGTTCAAAACATGAAGTTTGGACTAAAATCCGATTATCCATTCACCTCGAGATCGGATATACACTTGGTTTTTGAATCTGACCTTAATTTGAGGTTTAAATCCCTAAATTTTGAAATTCCTAAGTTCTACCCAAAAACACCCAATTCCATCGTGAAAAACCCTAGATTCTAGGATAAAATCATGTAAAAAGATGTAAAAGATTGTAAGAAATGAGTTTATAATTATTTACTTATGATTTGGGAAAGAACTAGCCCGTGGAAAATTGCCTCCTAAAATTTCAGTTTTTAAAAATGGGAGAATGAATGAAAAATCCTGTCTAAGTCCAAAGTTATCAGCTGCATATGTCGTATTTGCGTCCTGTGCTTTATAAAGCTTGCAAATGCGAAACCCTTCACAATTCTGCCGGCCTTCGCAAATGCGAGGAAAGTGTTGCATTTTTTTAAAATTGTTCCTTACAAATGCGAGTAAAAGATCGCATTTCCGATCATACCCCTCCCAGCCTCCCTTATAAATTGTGAAGGCGTGTTCCCATTTGCGAACTTTGCAGCCTAGCCTTCTAATCGCTATGGCGATAAGAGGCTCACAAATGTATACCCCACAGGGCTTGCTTCCTGATCTCGCAAATTGCGATATCTGGGCTTGCAACAAGCTGAAGCACACCAGCAATACTCTCTAAGTTCTAAAACTCTCTATAACCTATCCAAAACTCACCCGAGCCCTCGTGGCTCCAAACCAAATAGCCACCCAAGTTTTAAAACATCATACGAACTTGCGTGTGTGATCAAATTGCCAAACTAACGTCTAACTCTATGGATTTAACACCAAAACACATAAAATCCTTAAGAACACTTGAAATTTCTATTTTTACAACCGGACGTCTGAATCATGTCAAATTAGTCTCGTTTCCCACAAAATTTCACAAGCATGACTTAAATATCATAATAAATCTTTACCGGGTTCTGTAGCTAAAATATGGGCCCTACACCAACATGATCAAACATTATTTGATTTCTTGGAATCTAAGATTTTCAATTTAACAATTTTTAACAAAAAATCATTACTTGGGCTAAGGACTTTGGAATTCTATTTCGGCGTACGTAACCTCATATTTTACTACGGACCCTCCGGGACCATCAAAACACACGTTCGGGTCCGTTCGCTCAAAATGTTAATCGAAGTAAACTAAAATTATTTTAAAGGCAAAAATTATTATTTTTCTCAAATATTCACTTAAGGGCTTCCCGGAAACACGCTTGAAGTACGCATGCAAGTGAAGGTGAAGTAAGATGAGGTTTTGAAGGCCTCGAAACCCCGAATTGGCTTCCAAAACATGAGATGATCTTTTGGGCTATCATATTCTCCACATCTAAAATAACTGTTCATGCTCGAACGAACATAGAAAAGTACCTGAGCTAGGGAACATATGGGGATATCTGCTCTACATATCATACTCGAACTCCTAGAAAGTTCCTCAATAGGATGACCTCTTCACTTCACACGAACCAAAGGATAACTCTTTGATCTCAAAAACCTCCAAAATAAATAACATAGGCGTGAAACATATCCTCGAAAATCTGAATAGTATGTTTGGATTGTCCGTATGTCTAAGGATAAAATGTTGTGCTCAACTCAAAACTCAAACCCAACTCACACTGAATTTTCCTCCAAAAATGTGAGGTAACCTACATACCTCGATAATAAATGATACAGATGATCACACCATGAAGACGAACTATCTCACGGATATAAATCTCTACCAACCGCTAGAAAAAATAGGAAACTCCCACAGGAATGAAATGTGTTGACTTAGTCAGCCTATCCACAATAACCCATACTATGATGAACTTCCTCTGAGTCCATGGGAGTCCGACGGTGAAATCCATAATGATACGCTCCTACTTTCACTGAGGAATTTCAATCATCTGAACCAAACCACTAGGACTCTGATGCTCGTACTTTACTTGCTGACAATTCAAACATCGAGCTACATGTGAAACAATATCCTTCTTCATCCTCTTTCACCAATAATGCAACCGCAAGTCTTAATACATCTTAGCGATGCCTGACTGAATAGATCATCGGGAACAGTGGGCTTTCTTTAGAATTAACTAGCAAAGTACATCCATATTAGGCACACAAACATGACACTATATCCTCAAAACTCCATAATCCACAACTATAACATGCTTGGAATCTTTGTGCCGCACCGTGCCCATAAGGACAAGAAAATGAGGATCATCGTACTTCCACTCCCTGATACGCTCAAACAAGGAAGACCGAGCAATTGTACAAGCTAGAACACGACTTGGCTCAGAAACATCCAACCTCACAAACTGATTGGCCAAAGCCTGAACATCTAAAGCAAGCGGTCTCTCACCAACGGGAGTAAATACAGGGCTGCCCATACTAGTTGAATTCCTACGCAAAGCATCGATCACCATAATTGGCCTTCCCGGGATGATACAAGATGGTGATATCATAGTATTTCAATAGCTCCAACTACCTCATCTGCCTCAAATTTAGCTACTTCTGTGTGCGACCCGACCCGTTGTCACGTGAGGTACCACCCCGTTTCCCCCTTTTTGTGTTGCTTCATATTTCAATAAGTGTAATACAGTTGACCGGGAGTAATTGAGTTGGTTTTAGTTAAAATGAGGCACTTAGCCTCTTAGAAGAAAGCTTATTATAGAAAAGTCAACCAGAAGTTGACTATGTGGTTAGAGGGCTCAGATGTGAATTTTGGTGGTTCGGTTAGCCTCGGGGGTGATTTTTGACTTAGGAGTGCGATCAAAATCGAATTTGGAGGTCCGATGTACAATTAGGCTTGAATTGGCGAAGTTTGAATTTTTACGAATTCTGGTTGATTGGTGAGATTTTGACCTGATGGTAGGAATGGATTCTAAGAGTTGCAGTAGCTTAATTAGGTGATTTTGGATATGTCTCCAAACTTTCAGGTCATTCGGACGTCGTTTGGTCAGGTTTTTTATCGAGTGTGAGTTTCAGAAGTTTTAGTTTAACTTAGGCTTGAATCTGTTGTGATCTGATGATTATTGTGTTGACGGGCGTCTTTTGATGATTGGAACAAGTTCGTATGATGATTTCGAGTAGGTTGGTATTTTTGGTTGAGGTCCCGGGGGCCTCTGGGTGATTTCGGGTTATCAAATAGACTATTTTTGGTTTTAGATCATAGCAAATTTTCTACTAAAGTGTTGCAGAAATTTTTTTCTGTGTGTTCAAATGGGATGTGACGCAAACGCGTAGAGTAATTTGGAGGGCTTGGAAATTATCCTTCACGTTCACGTAGGGAAATCCACGTTCGCGTTGTTAAGGAATTTGGTTGATCGTGTTCGCGTGAAGGGTAACACATTCGCGTAGGCCTGGGAGGTGGGCCATCGCGTTTGCGGGATGAGTGCGCACGTTCGCGTAAGAGGGCCTTGGAGCGTTAAAACATCGCGTTCACAATTGATGAGTTGCGAGGTGGTGGTCGCGAACGCGATGAAGGATTTTAGGGATGGACAGAAGGGTTTATAAACATTTCATCCGCGAACCAAGTCTATTTTTCACCATTGTTAATCAACCTTGGGAGCTTTTGACGAGGAATTTGGAGGGTTTTGACTAGGAATCGATTGGAGGTAAGTCCTATGGACTAGAAACCCCATTTAATTGAAGATTCATCAGTGAATTCTCTAAAATTTGGGTAAAAAATGAAGAAGCTATCGCTTGGTTTTTGAAAATGTAAAATTTGAATTTGAAGGGGCATTTGAACTCGGATTTTGATGAATTTTATATGTACGGACTCGTGGCGAGATGAGGATTCTTGTGATGTGAATTTCGTAATTTTTTGAGAAGTGGTCCTGAGGCTGGGGTTTTGCCAACTTCATGGTTTTCGGTATTTTTTGAGTTTTTTTTATTAGGTTACATTCCATTAGCATATTATAATGTATTCCTTGTGGGTTTGACCTGATTCGGCACCTGAGGAGGGTGATTCAAGAGGGGAAGGCTTAGTAGACTAGTCTCGTGATTCGTTTGAGGTGAGTAATAGGTGTAGATGATGACCTGAGGGTTTAAACCCCTAGTATATCACAGTGTGACGCTATATTGAGGCGAGACACATACTCTACGGTGAGTGCGGGGTCGATTATGATTGGAGACTATGGCTTAGTCTGCTCGAGTGATGTTGTACTGTGTTATTGGCTAGAAATTAGCTGGTAAACCTCCTACTTGGATGGTTATGGATATATATTTGGGCTACGTGCCGGTTATTTGGAACCCGTAGGGATTATTACACTTTTTCCATGATGTATAGCATGTTTTCATGATATCATTCCTGAGTTAAATATTGTCTCGAAATGGCTTTTAAAATTCTTAGGTTTTAAACACCTAATTTTATATTTTTGATAATTGGAACTAAAAATGGTAAGTTTGACCGTGCCCGTGTGGCTTGCATGCATATAGCTGAACTGATAGTGGATCGGGCTGCACGCCACAGCGTATGATACTATGATATTGCGCGTGGGCTGTTGGAGCCCTTCCGGAGTGCGAACTCCCATAGTGAGTGCGGGTACCCAAATTGATCGAGCTGCACGCCGCACTGGTCATGTGCATTGCATTGCATTCATGCATCAATATATGCTACCTTATATGTCTTTACTTGTTGCTATTCCACAATAAAATGTGTAGAAGTACTAATTTTAGCTTCACATTGTTGTATTTTCGGGATTTCTTACTGTCAGTCATTATACATGTCTATTACCACTGAGTTGGAAGTAATCATTTTACTCATTGCACCATATGTGCAGATCCAGGTACTTCGGGAGTTAGCTGAGCTTGTGCTGATTTTAGAGTTTGTTCGAAGTTGTCGATGTAGCTGCCTGACATCAGCTTGACCAGACTCCTCCCCTATTCCTTTTATTGTGTTTCCGTAGATTTTAGACTATGAATTATTGGAGTCTTATTACACTATACTGTTATAGGCTCTAGCCTCATGACCCTCAGGTCTTTGGGAGTGTATTCATCATTATCTCGATATTCGCTTATTTCCATCTATAAATTAAAACTATTAGCTTATGATTGTTAAATAATAATCAAATAATTGGATTGGAGCTTTATGCTCGGGTTGAGAGTGCAAATGGTCGGGCTTGCCTAGCAGTTATGTTGGGCGCCATCACGACCGGGTTTGGGGTTGTGACATTCTGCTTGAACAAATACTGCAAACTCTTGTGATCCATGAACAACTCACATGACACGCCATATAGATAATACCTCCAAATCTTCAGCGCGTGAACAATAGTTGCTAACTCGAAGTCATGAACTGGATAATTCTTCTCACAAATATTCAATTACCATGAAGCATATGCAATAACTTTGCCACCCCGCATCAATACCGCCCCAAGTCCAATATGAGGTACATCATAATATAGTGTATATGTCCCTGAAAGCTCACCTCATACTCGTTTGACCATTTGAATAGGGCACCTTTCTAGGTCAGCCTAGTCACCGAGGTTGCTATAGATGAAAATCCCTCCACAAATTGATGGTAATAACCCACCAAGCCCATGAAACTCCGGATCTCTATAGCTGATGTGGGTCTATGATAGTCCTTGACTGTCTAAATCTTCTTAAGATCCACTTGAATACCCTCTGTTGATACAACGTGACTCAAGAATGCAATTGAATTCAACCAAAAGTCGCATGTCAAAAACATAGCATATAATTGGTTATCTCTTCGAGTTTGAACGATCTAAAGATGTCTCTCATACTCCTCTAGACTGCGGGAGCAGATCAAGATATCATTAATAAAAACAATCACGAAGGAATCTTAATAGGGCTTGAACACTAGGTTCAATTCATCAAATCTATGAACGTTGCTGGGGCATTTATCAACCCAAATGATATCACTAAAAACTCATAATGGCCATACCAAGTCCGAAAGGCTGTCTTAGGGACATCAGATGCCCTAATCCTGAATTGATGGTAGCAAGAACTCAAATCGAACTTTTAAAACACCTTGACACCATAAAGCTGATCAAATTAATCATCAATCATTAGCAATGTATACTTGTTCTTCATGGTGACTTTGTTCAACTACCGATAATCTATGTACATCCTCATCGATCTATCGTTTTCTTTACTAACAACAATGGCGCACCCCACGACGAAATAATAGGCCTAATGAAGGCCTTATCAAGCAATTCTTGCAACTGCTCATTCAATTCTTTCAACTTTGCTGGGACCATTCGATATGCCGGAATAGAAATGGGCTAAGTGCCTAGAGCCTTGTTGACATCCAATTTTTTCTTATGGTACTTGTGCATATATACCTTCAAAACTATGCATTAAGATCAATTAATATATATCCATACTTTTTATATTTTTATAATTAATTTATCCTAATATTTTATTTATATATTATTACAAAATTGCATCACAAATGACCTTATAGTATTTCATGATTTAATATTAATATTTATAGTCATATTAGGTTCAAATTATTTCACAAATAGCCAGATTTACACCTTTTGGTTATAATTGCAATAATTTTATAATTATAACCCATGCATACATTATTGCGTTATTTTATCAAAAAAATGGCTCATTTTATTTTAAAATATATGTAATTATTTTTAATGCATTTTTATGCATGAAAATTATTTAAATAAATAGTTAAGTATTTTATAAATATATTAATAAATTATCGGGTATTTAACAAATAGCCCATTTTTTCAGACTCGACTCAAGAGACTGGCCCAAAAAACCTTTTTAATTTGGCCCAATACCCTTAGGCCTAAATATAAACCTGCCCGACCCAATACTCCCATCCAATCCTCACCGTTGATCATTTTGATCAACAGTCCACAGCTATCCTTCCTAAATTAAACCTAAAAAACTCCTCCAAACCCTCTCCTTTCTCACCTCTCACCTGCAGACACCACTCTCCCTTCTCTCAACTCTCTCTACCTAAACCTATTTCTAACATATCGTCACAGTTATTAACCTTCTTCTGATGAAGCATTCATGGCTCTCCAGCTAGTCTTGGCCTTCTATGCGTTATGGCTCATTGATTTGGTAAAACCTTGAGACAATCTCAAGGGAACCCAAGCAGTTCTGGGTTGTAACTTTGCTCAATAGCCTGGCTCAGGCCATTCGTCTAGAGTGTAAGTAAGAGATTTCTATTTATTTTATTACAAATTTGTGCTTTTTAAACCTATTATCTCATCTCTGCTATTTTTCTAAAAAACCCTAGTCTATTGCCTTCAATCCCTCTCAGATCTCTATAAATCTGAGATGAATCATGCACTATTACGTTTTTCTTTGTAGAAAACTTCTGGTTTTAACTAATTATTCCAAATTTTCCCTAACTAGGGTTCATTTCAAATTATTTCTATATGTCTTTGTTTACCTGAGTGTTCAAAGCTTAGTTAATTTTGTGTTTTTTCTAACCTTTGCTTCGATTCTGGGAACTTTCTATGTTACCAGTCATATTACTTTGCCCTTGGCACACCCTTTTTCTACCCCGTGAAAGAATAAGATATTTGTTATATATTTGTGGGTTAAAGAGTTTTTCCAATTGAAGTGATAAATTTGAGTAGGGATTATTTTATCTATAGAGTTTCCACTTGAAATTGATTTTTCGGTGTTCTAAATCACCATTTATTTGAATCCCTAGTCAAAGGAAGGTTTGACTATATTTCATTGGACCGCAAAAATAAAGTTCGAGTAAGGAATTCTATTGACCAGGGAGAAGGTGTAAGGCACTCGCCGAGTCCCGTAGTTCTAGCACGGTCTCTTATTTGCTTAAACTATGCTTTAATTAATTATGTGCAAATTGTGATTTACATACTTTTTATATTTTTAAATTGCTGCTTTTATATCCAGATTATTAGAAAAATTCAAGAAACTTTTGAATAATAAGTGTCATAACCACACTACGAAAGCGAATTCACGATCGAGATGAAATTTATTAAGTTTAATCATAAACGCAAGCGAATCCGCAGTTATGATAAGGATTATTAGTAAATTATTACTTTTGAAAAAAAGTTACTAAAATATTAAGTACTGCTCTACGCAAGTGAATTCGTGATTTTAGCAAAAGAATTAATTAAATAAAAAAATTAACTAAAGATTAATATATTTTGAATTTGAATTAATTTATTGAATATTTAAACATCACGCTGCGCAAGAGATTCCTTGAATAAAAAGCTTAAAGCGTGTCTACTAATTGTCTAGTGCTTAAATTAATTAAATTATTAAGTAATTAAAAAATTGATTTCTTTTTTGGATTATATATTATATATGGAAAAAATATATGAAAATTTAGTTGATGGGCCAGCTCACTTATATTGAAAACGTTGGCCTGTTTTGGTTTTCAGGAGTATTAGCCCATTTTATGTAGCCACTTGGGCTGCGGGTCGCTTTTGAAATAAAGTGGCCATTGGGCTAATTTTTGGTTATTGTAGAGAATGGACAAACTTATGGCGATTGCTTTTCTATCTTTCAAGGCCCAATCTTCCTTTTTTAAGCTTAAATGAAATCAACAGCATATATTTTCATACTTAAACTTAACATTTATCATGCTAATTAATTAAAATGACCTAAACATACAACTACGATATAACTTAAAGTAGAATGCAAAGTTATATAAAATGACTTGAATATATAACTAAGTTATTAACTTTAAAGTGAATATGACAACCTGGGCATAAAATTATTCATGCTCCAAAATCAGAACATAGAAGACCAAAACTCCTATGTCAATTATTTAGCTAATGAAGAAAGACAACGAGTCAAACTACTCATCATTTTAGAGCTGAACTGCTAAAACAGAGAAATGTATTCAATATGGATATGACTTGAATCTTACCAAGCCATTAAATCAATTTTCATTAATCCATTTGGAAGAAAGTGTAAACGAGAAACTAAATATAGTGTTACATTTGAGTCTACCACAAGAATAAATCCAGAAAATAAATCAAGGTAGTATGAAATGGACCTTAAATAAAATCTATTTTTCTTAAAGCGTAATGAACTGGAACTTTCAACATCCATTTATATGCTTGATATTTAAGCACAAGATTAACGACAGCAGAAAACTTTAAGGTACAAAGAAGTAAAGAAAACTCAAATCATCCCAATTCATTCATTATCATGTCAGGAATTACATCATTGGTCGAGGGAGTTACCTGGATTACAGATCATAGAAGAAAGTTCATCAGACTAGGTTTTCTATCTTAGGAGAAAGATTAATCAGACTAAGATGTTTACCCTAGGAGAAAAGTCTATCTATCTCTATTAGATGGGGCTTTTGGATGTGCTCTGGGACAACATGAAGATAGGGAGAACGGCAAGCCATATAGTACTTGAGTAAGAAGTTCACACCTTACGAAGCACGATATTCTCTGTTAGAATGCACTTGATGTGCTTTGACTTGAATGGCTAAAAAACCGAGGCATTACTTTTGTGCCGATACTACGTATCTCATATCTAGGATGGACCTCCTAAAGTATATCCTTTAGAAGCCCATGCCGACAAGAAAATTAGCCAAGTGGAAAATACAATTAAGTGAGTTCATATCGTCTATTAACTCAAAAAGGCGGTCAAAGGACAACTATTGGCAGACCATCTTGCTGAAAATCCTATGGAAGGAGAATACTAAGCCTTGAAAATGTATTTTATTGATGAAGAGGTGTCGTTTGTGGGAGAAGACATTACTGAAGCATACGACGATTAGAGGATGTTCTTTGATGGAGCTGCAAATTTCAAAGGAATGGTCATTGGATCGGTTTTGGTAAGGGAAACAGGTCAACACTACCTTGTATCCGCGGAGCTTAGGTTTCCACACCCAATAACATGTAAGAGCATAAACCGTGCTTACTAGGGCTCAACATGGCAATCGACATGAATATTCAGGAGCTGCTGATAATCGGTGAGTCAGATTTGTTGTGCACCAGGTACAAGGAGAATGCGCCACCAAGAATCCAAGATATTTTCATATCTGCACCATGTATAGGAATTGAGAAAGAGGTTCACAAAGATAGAGTTTCGGCATGTTCCCAGAATTCAGAACGAGTTTGTCGATGCTTTGGCCACTTTATCATTATGATACAACATCTCAACAAGAACTTCATCGGTCCCGTCATAGTAAGGATCCATAGCCAACCGGCATATTGTGCCGATGTTGAAAAAAACAGACGAGAAGCCTTGGTTTAACGATATCAAAGAATATTTGGGAAAAAGATAATATCCAGAACATGCGAATCATACTCAGAAGAGTATGCTTCGGAGGTTGTCCAAAACATTTTCCCATAGCGGAGGAAACTTATACAAAAGAACTCCTTATTTGGGATCGCTAAGGTGTGTCAACACAAAAGAATCTTCTAAGTTACTTGAGGAGATACATGTTGGGACTTGTGGCCCACATATGAATAGTTTTGCCTTGTCCAAAAATTCTACCAATGTTAAGTACATGCTGATATGATAAAAGTGCCACCAAATGAGCTCAATGCAACAAGCTCACCTTAGCCATTCGCCGCCTGGAAAATGGGTGTCATTGGTCCAATTGATCTCACTATTTCAAATGGGCACATGTTTATTCTAGTGGCCATGGACTACTTCACAAAATGGGTTGAGACTGCAACATACAATGCAGTAACTACGAAAGTCATGGAAGATTTTGTTTGCAACCAGATTGTTTGCCAGTTTAGAGTTCTAGAATCAATCATCACTTACAATGTCTCCAATCTCAATAGTGATCTGATGAAAACAATGTGTGAGACTTTCAAAATCAAGCACAAGAACTCCACAACATACAGACCTCAGATTAGTGGAGCCATCAAAGCTTCCAACAAGAGTATCAAATAGATACTAAGGAAGATGGTAGAAAATCACGAAAAATGACATGAAAAGTTACCCTTTGCCATTTTGGGATACCGCACTATAGTTCGCACATCAACTGGGGCAACCCCTTACTTACTGGTTTATGGTACCAAATCTGCCATCCCACCCAGGTAGAGATTCCTTCTCAGGAAGCCGAACTCAGGGATGCAGAATGGATAAAGAGCCGTTACGAGAAATTTGCCCTTATAGATGGAAAAAGAATGAACACAATATGTCACAGTCAGATTTATCATAATAGAATATCCAGAGCTTTCATCAGAAGGGTCAAACCTAGATAATTTGTACCAGAACCGTTGGTGCAGAAGATGATCGTCACACGTCAAGATGAAGCCAAAGGGAAATTCTCTCTGAACTAGCAAGGTCTATACATGGTTCACCGGGTTTTAACATAAGGAGCACTCGTGCTTGCAAAAATTGACGGAGTCTGGCCAAAACCAATCAATTCAAACGTAGTAAAAAGATACTATGCTTAGATGTTTCATATTCATATGATGTAGTTGAACTATGATTAAACCGATTCCCATTTAAGAGAGGATATGAAGACAACCTTGTGGGCTTGGTCATATCATAATAAAATTTTCATTTCCACCTGAACCCAAAATTGGGGTAGACCCTCAAAATATTGGAGCTAGTCCAACCGATGCCATTTCATGCCAGAAAGCCAGAAATTGGTTAAGAAACTTAGGCAGAATTTTGAGAAGGATTCTCAAAATTCCAAAGAAGGTTCAACAAGTTTCATTACTCACAAATGCCCGAAGGATCATCTACCAAACTAGGGCAGAATTTTTAGAAGGACCCTCAAAATTCTAACACAAAAAAGCTACAATATTTCTGAAATATGTTATAGTCACTAGTTCAGCTAAACTTACTTGATATTTTCCCTATGTTTTCTAAAATAACTCTATTTGTCATCAAAAATTGCATTTTTTTTGTAAAGTCTATTTCTGTAACGGCCTGGTGTTACCCAAGGAAACTCAAACAAAAACTCCAAAACGGAGTAGAAAAGCCAACAGTTGAAGGAATGAACCAACCACCCCTTACAAAACTGATAATTGTTTTCTTCGAGTGTAGGCACATCTAGCGTAACAGTAGAATTCGCAAATGCGAAATAACTGTCAATCGGACCACCAGACACCGAATATATCTCCAGCTAAGAAATATTCTACTCTTTTCCACTAACCATTCTTTGCATGGACTAAGCCCTACCCGCATCTTGCACGAGACTAAGCTCTATCTCACATCTTGCATGAGGGTAACCCCTACCTCCATTTTGCATAACTCTAAACTCTGCCTCCTCTTTGCATGTGACTAAGCCATCTCCATCTTGCATGAGGCTAAGCACTGCCTCCAGATCTGCATAAGGTTAAGCTCTTCCTTCCATCCATTTGGGACTAAGACCCATCTCGCATCCTGCAGGAGACTAAGCTTTGTCTCCAATCATGCATGAGGCAAAGCACTACCTCCATATTTGCATAAGGCTAAGCTCTGCCTTCCATCATCAATGGACTAAGCCATGTCCCGCATCTTGCATGAGACTAAGCTTAGTCTCCAATCTTGCATGAGGCTAAGCCCTGCCTCTTTATTTGCATAAGGCTATGAACTACCTTCTCTTTGCTTGAGACTAAGCTCTGTCTCCAATATTACATTAGGCTAAGCCCTGCCTCCATATTTGCATAAGGCTAAGAACTGCCTTCTCTTTGCATAAGACTAAGCCCTGTCTCCACCCTGCATGAGGCAAAGTTCTGCCTCCATATTTGCATAAGGCTAAATCCCACCTTCCATCTGCATGGGACTAAGCCCTGTTCTGTATCTTGCATGAGACTAAGCTCTATCTCCAATATTGCATGAGACTAATCCCTACCTCCATATTTGCATAAGGCTAGAAGTTTCCTTCTCTTTTCATGAGAGTAAGCTTCATCTCCAATCTTGTATTAGGCTAAGACCTGCCTCCAATTTACATAAGTCTACGCTCTGCCTTCCATCTGCATAGGACTGAGCCCTGTCCCACATCCTACATAAGAATATGCTCTGCCTCCAATCTTGCATGAGGTTATGCCTTGCCTTTATATTTGCATAAGGCTAATAAATGCCTTCTCTTTGCATGAGGCTAAGATCTATCTCCAGGCTTGTATGAGGCAAAGCCTTGCCTTCATATTTGTATAAGGCTAAGCACTACCTTCACTTTGCATAAGACTAAGCCCTGTCTTCATCTTGTATGAGGCTAAGCCTTGCCTCCATATCTGCATAATGTTAAGCATTGCCTCCATATGTGCATAAGGCAATGCTATGCCTTCAATCGCTAAGCCCTGCCTCCATATCTGCAAAAGGCTAAGCATTACCTTATCATGGGACTAAGCAATGTCCTCCTTAGATAAATGTTTCTTTATTCCAGCACTATCTATTTGCTCCTCTTTCGGGCTAAGCTATGCCCTCAACCTCACAAGACTAAGCCATGTCTTGTTGATTTTATCATCATATTATTACATCTGAGGGGCTGAAATACCGCCAACCTATCCAAAGGTCTCACTGGCTAAAGGCTTCATCATCATAGCAAGAAGACACTATGCGATGGCCTGAGGATCTCTCAGTTTGCATATCATTATTCAAAGACGTCATGGTTCGAAGGCACAATCCTCATGGCTCGAGAACATCATTTCATGGCATGCGAATCTCTTATCTCATAATTTATGGCCCAGGACAACATAGGCAAAGGACGTCATCTACACTGCCTAAAGACAATCTTTTATGGTCCAAAGGGAATTTGTATCATTTATATATTTGTATGCATTATGTTTTAAGTTTTGTACGTAATCTAGGAGGTAACCTGTCACGACCCAGATTTTCCACCCTCGAGAGTCGTGATGACACCTACTAATAAGAGCTAGGCAAGCCAATTATCAATTACCTCTTTTAGTGAACATCGGCTATATTAGAAACAATGAAGATAATTGTAAAGCGGAAGTCTCAAATATAATTAACTAAAAGAAATGCAAAAGTTTAGCAAAATCCTCTACCTAAGACTGGTGTCACAATACTCACGAACATCTAGAGAATACTAAATACAAGGTTCGAATGAAGCATAAAAGTGTTTGTTTCGGTACAAAGATAACAAACTAAAATAGAGATAGGGAGACTCAGGGCCTACAGACGTCAGCAAGGCTACCTTGGGGTGTAGACTGAAGTCAACTCCGAAATCCTCTTCTGCTGTCCCAAAGTTGCTGCTCCGGTTCTATGATCTGTGCAAAAAGATGCACAGAGTGTAGCATCAGCACAACCGACCCCATATGCTGGTAATTGTCTAGCCTAACCTCAACGAAGTACTGACGAGGCTAGACCAGACTACCAGATAAACCTATGCAGTTATGAAATATATGGCGAAAAATAAACAGGAAATGAGCAGTTTATAAAAGGAGGGGAAAGATGATGTGGACAAGAAGTCTACACTTAAGGATAGAACAGTCAAAGAAACATAAATCTGGAATAAACACACTTAAGCTATAAGTTGTTATGGCGCGCAACCCAATTCGATCACATAACAATACTATTGTGGCGTGCAACCTGATCCTCAATTACCACTATTGCAGCATGCAACCCGATCCATTAAATATATAGTATTGTTGTGGCGTGAAACCTGATCCATAAATATATAATGTTGTTGCGGTATACAACTCGATCCACGAATATACAGTATTGTTTTGGCGTGCAACCTGATCCATAAATATATAGTGTTGTTGCGGCGTGCAACCCGATCCACGATTATCACTATTGCGGCATGCAAACCAAACCATTTATAAATAATAAAAACCTCACCCAACCAATAACCACAAGTAAGGGTTATGGTGGAGTAACAACTAGTGACAGAAATCCTGGCAAGGGAATATAACAACACAAATAAATCCCGGCAAGGGAGAAAAATTAACTAAACCAATAACATGTCCCGGCAAGGGAGTAACCATCAACTCTTTCTCTTTCTTACACTTCTCACTTATAATCCACTTTAACATTCGAGCCATCGCTCTAAAGTGTCATTTTATATCATCTACCTTCTCAATCTGTAACACAACTCGAGCCATTGCTCCACGGAGTTTAGTAATCATAATCTCTGTCTCATGCTCTTTGCAGTATATAGAAATTATCAAATAATCATGAAAGAATCACAACAATTCAGGACAATCTCAATATAAGGACACACGTTCATGCTAGACACCAGTATATAGATACTCGTTACAATGCCTATACATCGTTCTCGACAAATAGCAATTACAAAATAAGACTCTACTCATATTCCCTCAAGCCAAAGTTAGACCAGACACTTACCTCAACTTCCACGGCCAAATCAATCCACAAAGATCGCTCTCCCTTTTGAATTCGGCTCCAACTCAATCAAAACTATGAAATAACTTTATAGTATCAATAATAGCTAAACAAATCATACCCAATGCCTAAATATAGATTCCCAACCTTTCTTCCAAAAATTCTAAAATCGACCCTAGGTCCGATAGGTCAAAACATGAGGTTCGAACCAATTCCATATCACCCATTCTCTCATGAGCCCAAATATACAATTTGTTTTCAAATTCGACCCCAAAACGAGGTCTAAATCGAAGAAAATCAAAAAGCCCTAACTCTACTCATTTTCCTAAATTTCAACCCTAGATTACATGTTTTAGGCCTAGGATTTCAATGGATGATGATAAAAAATGAAGAAAATGAGTTAGATAATACAACCCAAGAATATTTGGTGAATAATCACTCTACAAGTCACATAGGGGCTGTGGAGAAGAAGAGTTCGTGTGAAATTTGGAATAATCCCGTCACTATTCTGTTTTTAGGCTTTTAAAATAGCTGGCAAAAAATGCCCTATGCGATCACAGAAGAAGGATTGCGATAGCATAGGGTACGATTGGCTGGGCAGTGCGATCGCATCGAAGGCTAAGATAGGGGCTGGGTTTTCATACATTGCTATTGCAGAGGGGGGTGAGATCGCATAAAAGCAGTTGGCTAATCATTGCAATTGCGAATGAGGCAATGCAATAGCATAGCACAAACTGGACTGCTGGAATTTTACACTATGCAATCGTGGAACCAACTATGCGATAGCATCGAACAAAGAACTAGGCAACAGGAGACAGCAGATTCTGCATTTTTTCCTAGGTTCGAAACACTCCAACGCGTATCTAAGACTCACCCGAGCTCTTAGGTGTCCTTACAAACACTCACACTAATGCAACAGCATACTATGAATTTAACCTTGCGATCAAATCGCCAAAATAACATCATAAACGAGGAAGCAAACCTTAAAATCATCACTTTTTCATCAAACTTCATAAACTTTCATATTTAGATATTTAGGTCAGAAACACGTCAAATGACGTTCGATTTCGACCAAATTTCACAGGAAGCGCTTAAACCACATATAAGACCTCTACCAGGCACCGGAGACAAAATACGGGTCTGATACTAAAGCTTTCTAATCCATTTTCATTTCAAATTTCCAAATAAATTTCAGAAAAATAATTTCTTTTAAAAATTTATTTCTCGGGCTGGGGACCTTAAATTTTGATTCTGGGCATACGCCCAAGTCTCATATTTTTCTACGGACCCTCTGGGACCGTCCAATCATGAATTCGGGTCCGTTTATCCAAAATGTTAACCAAAGTCAAATTTAATCATATTAATATCAAAATTCATCAATTGTTACATAAAATTCATATTTAAGTTTTTCGGCTATGTTCCCGGACTGCGCACACAAATAGAGGTAACTAAAAGTAAGGTTTTTAAGGCTTGGGAAGCATAGAAGGAAAGAGAAAATAGCTGATGTCCACTTTGGATCGTCACATAACCGTTCTCCAAACACGAGTAGCCTTTGCTCTAGTTTTCACTCATACAGTTTTTCACTTGCCATTCATAACTGATTCTCATTAGTTACCCATCCTACTGCATGATATTCAGATATCTTTCCTATAATACATCTAATACATTCCTGCTTCTCAATCATAACTTTACTAGACATTACCCTTAACAAAAGAACCTTTGAAGGAACGGGCCGCCATTCTTATAACAATTCCATCAGCTTCTGCGCGCCGTTGGATCTAGAAATACATGGAATGGTTCCTATAAATCCAGGGATATGTAGGCAGCCCAAAGATCGGGGTTCGGCTTAGATTTTTCAAAATGCCTGTTCGATCAAAATTGGGATACTTTTAAGTGCATTTATACATCCAAAACTTTGCATTAGTACCTATTTATATTTTTCCATAATGTCTATATTTCTAACATTAATTTATCTTAATATTTTATTTATATAAATAATTATAAAATTGCACAACAAATGATCTTATATCATTTCATTATTTAATATTACTATTTATGGTCATATTTAAATTATTTTATAAATGGCCAGATTTACACCTTTTGGTTGTAATTTTAATAATTTTGCAAAAATAGCCCATGCATACATTATTACATTATTTTATCCAAAAACAGCTCATTGTATTATTAAAATGTTAAGTATTTGTTTTTAAAATATTTTATGCATGAAAATTATTTTTAAAAATAGTTAAGATTTTATAAAATAATTTTTATATATTACCGAGTATTTAATAAATAGCACATTTTTGTTTCCAGCTAACCCAAGAAACCAGCCCAAAAAAATCTTTTTAATTTGGCCCAATTCCCTTAGGCCCAAACATAAACCTGCCCGACCCAATACCCTCGTCCAATCTTGATTAGTCATCTTTTTTATCAATGGACCACAACACTCCTTCTTAAATTAACCTAAATGACCCCCCCCCCCCCTAAAACCCACTCAGTCTTACCTCTTAGTCGCCATTACCGCCTCCTCTTCTCTCAAATCGATCTATCTAACCCTATTTCTATCACGCTGTCACCGACGTAAACCTTCTCTCCATGGCTTCTACGGCTAGTCTTAGCCTTCTGAGCGCCATGTCTCTTTGATTTTATAATACCTTGAGACGATCTCAAGGGAACCCAAGCGGTTCTAGGTTGAAACTTTGCTCAATCGCCTATCTCAAGCCATTTTTCTCGATTGTGAGTAAGAGATTTCTCTTTATTTTATTACAAATCTGTGGTTTCTAAACCTATTATCTCATCTATATTATTTTTTCTTAAAAATCCTAGTCTATTACCTTCGATGCTTCTCAGACGTATATATATGAAATAAATCAAGCACTATTACGTTTTTCTTTGAATAAAATTTGGTTTTAACAAATAATTTTGATTGTTCCCTAACTACGGTTCATTACTGTCACGACCCCAAATCCGGTCGTGATGGCGCCCAGCACACTGCTAGGCCAGCCCGACCAATCAACAATAACCATGGAGCCACAAGCTCACTTTATCCAATTTAAGCACAACAGTGATAGATATATTTAAAACAGGGAACCAAGTCCCAACATGTGCCAACTCCCATAGACCGAAGGGTCAAGAGTCATGAGCCTCTAAAGAACATAAGTGTAATAAGGTTTACAACCAAAGCTCAGAGCGGAAAGAAATAACAATACATAATCAAAGACAGTAGGAAGGAATATCGGGTCCTGCGGACGTCGGCAACTACCTCGAAGTCTCCATAGAATGGCGATAACACAAGCAGTTGCAATAGCTCAACTGCCCTCCTAATCCTGTATATCTGCACACACAAAAAACGCGGGGGAGTGGGGTGAGTATATTTCAATTCAGTGAGTAACAATAGCAAACAACGACTGGAAGTGAGAACACCTGTACTATCACTATACAGTTCTAAGGGTAACCTCACGGGTAAGTCATCACTATAATGAATACCCCCAATATCCAGTCCACATCTATGCCATCTAGGTCCCACACCTGACCACATTCTCACTCATACCACTACGGTATACGGCTATCTCAATATATATGGAGACATATACATATGTCTATATCATATCGGTATTTTAGTATATATATGAATATACATAAGTATAATGCTGCGGCGTGCAGCCCGCTCCAATATATATACCGCTGCCGCGTGCAGCCATTTAACGTCGACGGCGCTCACTGGGGGTGTGTGCAGACTTCGGAGGGGCTCCTTAGGCCCAAGCGCTATGATACAGTGGCGTGCGGCCAGGTCCATCATATATTACTGCGGCGTGCAGCCCGCTCCATTTAACGTCGACGGCGCTCACTGGGGGTGTATACAGACTTCGGAGGGGCTCCCTAGGCCCAAGCGCTATGGTGCTATGACATGCAGCCAGGTCCACCATATATCACTGCGGCGTGCAGTACGATACTATATATATATATATACATATATAATTATATTGCTGCGGCGTGCAGCCCGATCCCATAATATACCGGCGCTCACTGGAATGTGTGCAGACTCAGACTCCGAAGGGGCTCCTACAGCCCAAGCGCAATAATACTGCGGCGTGCAGTCCGTCCCACATGTATATTACATGTATATCACATGTATATTACTGCGGCGTGCAGTACGATCCAACATATATACTGCTGCGGCGTGCAGCCCGATCCAATGTAGGTATATATATATACTACCTCATAATGGGTCCTCGACCCTATCCCAGTCAATATATGCTTGGCCTCTCAGGCCCAATATAATTTATCACAGTGGGTCCTAGACCCTGTCTCAGTCAATATAGACTTGGCCTTTCGGGCCCAATGTAACATCTCATAGTGGGTCCTTGACCCTATCTCATCTCAATCGGTATAGACTTGGCCTTTCAGGCCCACTCAGCTAGAACAGGGAATTTCACCCTAGATAATCTCCCTCAATGTACACATCTAGTACGGACTCATGTTATGCTATACAGCTAGAGCTACGGCTGAGTGTATGTTCCCAACACGATATAAGGGTCACCTAGCTCTATAGGTTCCATAATTCTCTACAGATCGGCACAAGGCCCCAAACATGGCTTTTAGCCTTATTATCCAGTTATAACTACGGCTGAGTTTATGTATCCAACATGATATACTACGGCTGGGTGTATGTAGCCAGCATGATTTAAGGGTCGCCTAATTCTACAGGTCCCCTAATGTTCTACAAATCGGCACAAGGCCCCAAACATGGCTATTAGCCCAACTATACATTTAAAATCTCATTATCGGTCATAATACATAGAATACTATTAGTCGGGAATGACCAAGTCCAATCCCCAAATCACAATGCCACCACGCCCGTCTCATGACGTGTGTCTCATCTCTACATAGCACTGTAAAGTGCAAGTACGGGGTTTCAAACCCTCAGTACATTATTTATTACCACCACTCACCTCGATCCGATAGAAGCCTTAATCCGCCTTGCGCTCGCCTCGCAATTCAATCACCTTGAATGCCGAATCTGCTCAAAATCAATGAGAATACATCAATATAGGCTAATTAAACACAACCCATTCGAAATAACTCAATTTACATCAAAATTCCCAAAGTTGCCAAAACCCGAGCCCCGGGCCCACATTCCGAAAATTTACGAAATTCACATTTCTGGAACCCTCGTCTCGCCACGAGTCCATACATATAAAATTTACCAAAATCGGACTCCGTTTGCCCACTCAAATCGGTGTTTTTCTTCAATTTAGGCTTAGGGCTCAAACCCACAATTAATCTTCCATTTACAGGGAATTAACCAAGGATTTCATGTAAAAATGATGTAATTAAGCCATAAACTTACCTCCGACGAAACCCCGATGATTTCCCAGCAATCTCCCGTCAATTTCTTCTCTTGGAACTCAAAAATGGAGGTTTCATGAATGAAACCCGTATGTGAAATGTTTCTGGTTTTAATTCACTGCCTGGGCCGTTTACACTATGCGATCGCATCCCATCCTTGCGATCGCGTAGAACAAATCATAGCTCGAAATAATTAAGGCTATGCGATCGCACTACCTCTCTGCGATCGCATAGAACATCTCACCCAGGCTCCAAATTACTACTATGCGATCGCAAACTGACCACGCGATCGCATAGAACAATAAGCTTCTTAGGCACCCCGGATCATTTTACCCTATGCGATCGCACAAGTGACCCTGCGATCGCAGAGTGCCAGGTTCCATACCTATGCGATCGCATCTCCTATTACGCGATCGCATAGAACAACTCTGGGGCTCACTTCCATCCTTCTATGCGATCGCAATGACCCTATGCGATCGCATAGAGCATCCGTCTGCAACAAAACCAGCAGCCAACAGCAGCTCAAAAATAGAAGAAATGGTCCGTTTGGACCCCCGAAATCAACCCGAGGCCCCCGGGACCCCAACGAAAACCACCAACATACTCCAAAACACGATACCAACTTGTTCCAATCATAAAAACACCATCCTAAACATCAAAATCACCAATTACACACGGATTCAAGCCTAAATTCCTTAAAACTTTCCGAATTACGCATTCAATCAAAAACCCGACTAAACGACGTCCGAATGACCCGAAATTTTGCAGGCACATCCAAAATCACCTAACGGAGCTACTGCAACTATCGGAATTCCATTCCGACCCCCGGATCAAAATCTCACCTACCGATCGGACATCGCCAAAATTCAACTTTGGCCAATTCAAGCTTAAAATTACACCGGGCCTCCAAATTCACTTCCGATCACTCTCCTAAGTCATAAATGACCTCCCGAAACTAACCGAATCATTCAGAATTCGATTCCGAGCCCTCTAACCAAATAGTCAACTCCGGGTTGACTTTCCTTATTCAAGTCTCCTTCAAAAAGGCTATATGCCTCATTTTCAATCCAAATCACTCCTAAATCACCCGATAGACCCTAACACTGACATAAAAGCATAAAACATGTAATTGCAACATGACGGGGTGGTAATTCCCGTAACGACGGGCTGGGTCGTTACATTCTCCCCAACTTAAACAAACGCTCGTCCTCGAGCGGACTCAGAGTTGTACTGGAAGCAACCCAATAGCCGATTGACCTTACCAAGCATATATCCGGGTGATCATACGTCACCCTATCTCACATAAGTCCGAAAACACCATATAGTCAAAATTTCACAGACCATCTGAATCATAAATCACATTGCACTTTCTGAAATCATAAACCAAATGCAAATCCCATGCCTATACTCAGGATACACTCGAATCCATTGCAATAACCCACATTCACTACTCCGGGTGAGATCATATGATGTATCAAACAACACGATCACTCGATACGATAGTCTCCAATCACACAATTTCCCATGATAACCAAATACCAACTGAAAAACCCTTTTCATTAGATAGAGTTTTGTTCCAACACCTTCATATCATGCCCACGGTAACCGAACACGCGATATATCGAACCCATCTCTCGGGTCAACCATTCGTGAATCTATTTCTCTTTTAAAATTGATACCACAATAAGTTTCGGAGCCAAACCTCGATATTACCTTTCTAACGAGCTGAAATCATATATGCTTGCTCTCATTAATGACTTGAATGATCATTTCGGTTATAACACACCACACTGGTAACATGACACCTCAGCATCGGCCTAGGCCACAACGAGCACAACACAGGCTCCAATAAGAACGATCCGAACACACTCGAATCCTGACAACTGACTCGCACAAAAAGCCATAATTCAAATTCTTCCATACCATCACAACACATAACTGAGATTCTTGTCTCACATCATAGGATTAGAGTGCCTGAATCCTCCTCGAAAGGTCATAACATCACGTGGCCTTGCCACAACTCATGATTCTATCCAAACACTATTACCCATGGAGCATCTCAAGTCGAAATGCTCAAAACGGTCAGCCACACACATATTTAGGTCCGACTCAAGCGATCAATCACACGCGGTGATACATTTAGTATATACTATCGAATCCTGAATGGACACAACCGATGTGCTATTCCCCGAGCGATACCCAATACGGACTATTCCTCAGAAGAGAGGAAGTATTGTATACAAGGTACATATAGGAAGCTATATTTCCCACATCACACTGTTGCGGCGCGCAACCCGTTCCAATAGCATCCTGTGGCGGCGTGCCACCCGATCCAGATACTATACATGTGGCGGCGTGCCACCCGATCCAGATACTATACATGTGGCGGCGTGCCACCCGATCCAGATACTATACATGTGGCGGCGTGCCACCCGATCCACGTATAAATCTAGCAAAAGGGAATGCACATCGACTCAAGTTGCTCATTGCAACAAACATGTATATATATAGCCTCGAGCTCGGTCACATGAAACTCATCCGACAAAGTTCCTCAATAACGGAACTGAATCAATGGTAGATACCTCTACACTGACATCCGCCACGAAGTCCCAACTGGCAAAGCAATACCTACCAACCGTCCGCTGGCTCTAGCGTACATCCACCCTGCTGGAGCATGATCTGATGCGCTCTGCCATGCAGTTTGCGACATGTTTCGGACATAGTCCATATCACATTAGTCTAGACAGTCTGACTTATGACAACCAGCCTGCAATCATATATCATTATTCAAATTCGTCATATCAAGTGACGTGATAGCCACTAGGGCTTCCAATTTCCGATAACCGCTACACTGTGCCGATACACACGATATACCACCGCTGCGTAGGCGGGTTACGAGAACTTCTAGTCTCCAACACATACATAACATAGAATCACTATGCCCGATTCCGTACTTCACCGTACGATTACATAACGCACCTCAAGCGTCCATTCATACCACGAAAGCCATTCATAAATTTCACTATGTCATCAACGACTCAATTATTACAGTCGATCCAACGAGAAAATACCACCATACTACTACATATTATCAATTTACATTACCTTGTCCATTTGCACCATATACCCTACCAAATTACTAGAATAGCAGTACCATTTTCTTAAATCATCAGAAAGATCAATTCTTGAATCACCTGCAGCCGTCCGCGCTGCTCAATAATTTTATTGACTTCCCATATATTATGAACCGATCTCAAAACCTTGAATATGCCATTATCAACTTTCCATAACACATCGCGTATACCATATCACACTAAGACAACATGGAAATTCATATCCCTTTCCTCCGCTACAAACATCGGCGCACTCAACTCGTCAAGGGCTTTCATGATCCCATATAGAGAAAACTCATTACACATTCCCAGCCTTGCATACCAACAGGAAAAATACACTCATTTTCAAACTACGGTATAACACATCGCAAACTCTTTCTCCCAATTACATTGCATAAATTAAACCGCCAGGACTGAGTCCTTATACCCATATTATACCCATATCGGGTTACACGACTGCCAACACTCAAAAGCTTTATTGCACAATATCTACAAGGCTCATTACTTCAACCTCATACCAGGAATTAGTCGTATTCTTTATCATACCGCTTCGGTTTATTAACAAGTTGTCCCATTTATCCAGTTTCCTTTCTAATTCATCTTTAATTTCATATTCTCCTTTACTGAAGGACCACAATACATCAACTTATGTTACCACACGAGATTCATACACAAGACCACACAGTCTAAGGCACATAGGCCACAGAATACTCTCTCAATATTTCCACAAGGATCACATCCTACCACACTTTATTTTGAAGAACTTCCTGCGATTTTGAATTTGTTATCATTACTTCCCAATACTACATAGAATCCCATCATTCACATAATATAACACAAGCCTTGATCTTTTCTAACGAAACCGCCATCTTTAGCCACATGCACAATCTTAAGGCACCCGATTGTTACAAGCAAAATCTGAACACTGCAAAACCATTCTCGGGCATCATTCACCCTTATTCAGCTGTAATTCAACTGTCCTATTGAGTAGAACCACTCGTGTTTTGTTAGAACTCCGACATCGCAGAACATGATTACTTACAGGTACAATTCGCTATCTTTCCTTTCTATACACCGAACATTCTCTACCAACAGTAGTTCAAAACATCCTAGTATTTCTTCAAATCTACGAAGCACCATAAGCCTTTATCAAAATTTCCCAACATACCTAGAGACAGAGCCAACACAACACACGACAGTGCAATCAGATAATCAATAACAACCTCCCCAACTTAGCTCGAAGCCATTCATCAAAGCACTTTCAACCACTCATATCATTATTACTCAAATGATGCCAAAAAGTTCTAGTTAGATTAAACTCAAGTCATTTACAAGCTTCGGCGGAGATTCGAATCATCAGAAATATTAACCCTTTTGCAATTCTTGCATTCATTCACACACAACAGTTACGCGCCCTCTTTAGGTGGCAAAATCTTTTCTAAGTCCCGAATTTTCCAAAAATTTCGGCAGAGTTTCCTTTGTAATTTGGCCTATCCACCTGCCAGAGAATCACCAAAATCATCCTAACAATACATCCGCAACTCGACAAGACATCACAATGTATATCAACAACATAGATCTCAATACTATACGAATCATATTATCACTATTACACCTGAGCATGTACTACACCTGCTCAAATCAATACATATATCAAATACCCTTCAATTACACATCAGAATCAATTCACCTACCTCGCCTCAATTTATCATTTCAGCACAATACCTTCCACTATGATACACATAGCATAATCACTTTAGTCTTCCTGAGTTTGAACTCGTTCCACTACACATACGGCACTTTACCTTCCAATTAAGAGGCGATGAAAATATTTCTCACACCCATAGCTAGTGCTACGCATCAAATCACAATAAGAACCGAATACCTTACAGCTTTCCCATTATCAAACTGCCATTTTCACAATTAATATCAATACCGATCGTATAAACTTCATAATACCGACTCATGAAATTAGCACCTTGGTGCTCAAGCCATAGACAATGATTTCGCCTCAAGTCTTCCAGACAGGCCCATCATGAACTCATAGAGATTATATCTCGTCCCTCGATTGGGGAATCATAAGCCATCAGGGCAAATTTATCACTAAGCACTCGAGTGCGCGCATCAATGTGCAGGAGGAATTTCAAGAATTACATCTCAAGCTCTGAATAAAACACGCACGATGAGAATTCCAAGAATTTGAAACTTTCCTAAAGGTTCGCAGCCTCCCGAGGATAAGTACAGGCGTCCCCGTACCGATCCACAAGACTCTACTAACCGGCTCAAGACTCACGAGGCCTAGTAAACCTAGGCTCTGATACCAACTTGTCACGACCCCAAATCCGGTCGTGATGGCGCCCAGCACACTGCTAGGCCAGCCCGACCAATCAACAATAACCATGGAGCCACAAGCTCACTTTATCCAATTTAAGCACAATAGTGATAGATATATTTAAAACAGGGAACCAAGTCCCAACATGTGCCAACTCCCATAGACCGAAGGGTCAAGAGTCATGAGCCTCTAAAGAACATAAGTGTAATAAGGTTTACAACCAAAGCTCGGAGCGGAAAGAAATAACAATACATAATCAAAGACAGTAGGAAGGAATATCGGGTCCTGCGGACGTCGGCAGCTACCTCGAAGTCTCCATAGAATGGCGATAACACAAGCAGTTGCAATAGCTCAACTGCCCTCCTAATCCTGTATATCTGCACACACAAAAAACGCGGGGGAGTGGGGTGAGTATATTTCAACTCAATGAGTAACAATAGCAAACAACGACTGGAAGTGAGAACACCTGTACTATCACTATACAGTTCTAAGGGTAACCTCACAGGTAAGTCATCACTATAATGAATACCCCCAACATCCAGTCCACATCTATGCCATCTAGGTCCCCCACTGACCACATTCTCACTCATACCACTACGGTATACAGCCATCTCCATATATGGAGACATATACATATGTCTATATCATATCAGTATTTTAGTATATATATGAATATACATAAGTATAATGCTGCGGCGTGCAGCCCGCTCCAATATATATACCGCTGCCGCGTGCAGCCATTTAACGTCGACGGCGCTCACTGGGGGTGTGTGCAGACTTCGGAGGGGCTCCCTAGGCCCAAGTGCTATAATACTGTGGCATGCAGCCAGCTCCACCATATATCACTGCGGCGTGCAGTCCGATCCAATATATATATATATATACATATAATATACATAATATACCAGCGCTCACTGGAATGTGTGCAGACTCAGACTCCGAAGGGGCTCCTACAGCACTGCGGCGTGCAGTCCGATCCAACATATATACTGCTGCGGCGTGCAGCCCGATCCCATAATATACCAGCGCTCACTGGAATGTGTGCAGACTCAGACTCCGAAGGGGCTCCTACAGCCCAAGCGCAATAATACTGCGGCGTGCAGTCCGTCCCACATGTATATTACATGTATATTACATGTACATTACTGCGGCGTGCAGTACGATCCAACATATATACTGCTGCGGCGTGCAGCCCGATCCAATGTAGGTATATATATATACTACCTCATAATGGGTCCTCGACCCTATCCCAGTCAATATATGCTTGGCCTCTCAGGCCCAATATAATTTATCACAGTGGGTCCTAGACCCTGTCTCAGTCAATATAGACTTGGCCTTTCGGGCCCAATGTAACATCTCATAGTGGGTCCTTGACCCTATCTCATCTCAATCGGTATAGACTTGGCCTTTCAGGCCCACTCAGCTAGAACAGGGAATTTCACCCTAGATAATCTCCCTCAATGTACACATCTAGTACGGACTCATGTTATGCTATACAGCTAGAGCTACGGCTGAGTGTATGTTCCCAACACGATATAAGGGTCACCTAGCTCTATAGGTTCCCTAATTCTCTACAGATCGGCACAAGGCCCCAAACATGGCTTTTAGCCTTATTATCCAATTATAACTACGGCTGAGTTTATGTATCCAACATGATATACTACGGCCGGGTGTATGTAGCCAGCATGATTTAAGGGTCGCCTAACTCTACAGGTCCCCTAATGTTCTACAGATCGGCACAAGGCCCCAAACATGGCTATTAGCCCAACTACACATTTATAATCTCATTATCAATCATAATACACAGAATACTATTAGTCGGGAATGACCAAGTCCAATCCCCAAATCACAATGCCACCACGCCCGTCACATGACGAGTGTTTCATCTCTACATAGCACTGTAAAGTGCAAGTACGGGGTTCCAAACCCTCAGTACATTATTTACTACCACCACTCACCTCGATCCGATAGAAGCCTTAATCCGCCTTGCGCTCGCCTCGCAATTCAATCACCTTGAATGCCGAATCTGCTCAAAATCAATGAGAATACATCAATATAGGCTAATTAAACACAACCCATTCGAAATAACTCAATTTACATCAAAATTCCCAAAGTTGCCAAAACCCGAGCCCCGGGCCCACATTCCGAAAATTTACGAAATTCACATTTCTGGAACCCTCGTCTCGCCACGAGTCCATACATATAAAATTTACCAAAATCGAACTCCGTTTGCCCACTCAAATCGGTGTTTTTCTTCAATTTAGGCTTAGGGCTCAAACCCACAATTAATCTTCCATTTACACGGAATTAACCAAGGATTTCATGTAAAAATGATGTAATTAAGCCATAAACTTACCTCCGACGAAACCCCGATGATTTCCCAGCAATCTCCCGTCAATTTCTTCTCTTGGAACTCAAAAATGGAGGTTTCATGAATGAAACCCGTATGTGAAATGTTTCTGGTTTTAATTCACTGCCTGGGCCGTTTACACTATGCGATCGCATCCCATCCTTGCGATCGCGTAGAACAAATCATAGCTCGAAATAATTAAGGCTATGCGATCGCACTACCTCTCCGCGATCGCATAGAACATCTCACCCATGCTCCAAATTACTACTATGCGATCGCAAACTGACCACGCGATCGCATAGAACAATAGACTTCTGAGGCACCCGGATCATTTACCCTATGCGATCGCACAAGTGACCCTGCGATCGCAGAGTGCCAGGTTCCATACCTATGCGATCGCATCTCCTATTACGCGATCGCATAGAACAACTCTGGGGCTCACTTCCATCCTTCTATGCGATCGCATCTGCTCTATGCGATCGCATAGAGCATCCGTCTGCAACAAAACCAGCAGCCAACTGCAGTTCAAAAATAGAAGAAATGGTCCGTTTGGACCCCCGAAATCAACCCGAGGGCCCCCGGGACCCCAACGAAAACCACCAACATACTCCAAAACACGATACAAACTTGTTCCAATCATAAAAACACCATCCTAAACATCAAAATCACCAATTACACACGGATTCAAGCCTAAATTCCTTAAAACTTTCCGAATTACGCATTCAATCAAAAACCCGACTAAACGACGTCCGAATGACCTGAAATTTTGCAGGCACATCCAAAATCACCTAATGGAGCTACTGCAACTGCTGTCGGAATTCCATTCCGACCCTCGGATCAAAATCTCACCTACCGATCGGACATCGCCAAAATTCAACTTTGGCCAATTCAAGCTTAAAATTACACCGGGCCTCCAAATTCACTTCCGATCACTCTCCTAAGTCATAAATGACCTCCCGGAACTAACCGAATCATCAAAATTCGATTCCGAGCCCTCTAACCAAATAGTCAACTCCGGGTTGACTTTCCTTATTCAAGTCTCCTTCAAAAAGGCTATATGCCTCATTTTCAATCCAAATCACTCCTAAATCACCCGATAGACCCTAACACCTGACATAAAAGCATAAAACATGTAATTGCAACATGACGGAGTGGTAAATTCCCGTAACGACGGGTCGGGTCGTTACAATTACAAATTGTTTTCCAAAGCTATTTCTGACTGCTAAGTACTTAATTGACTCTCCTTTTATTTCTTGACTAATTGTTACCGGGGTGTTCAAACCTTAGTTGATTTTGTGATTTTTCTAACCTTTGCTTCGATTTTGGTTACTTTCGATGTTACTAGTCATATTACTTTGCCCTATTTTTGAGACTTTAATATTTTCTTTGTTAAATCCCTTATTCTATAATTTTTGCCCTAATTATTGTTGTATTTTTTTTAAAAGGATGTGAATGAGAAATGGAAGAGGCACCTTGTGGATCGCACCTCTCCATAAGAGGCACCTTTTAGATTGCACCTCTCCATATCACCCTTCCTTTGTCTATAAATTTAGAGGCTTGGCCTCATATTTTGGATATGAAAATCAGATGGAAAAATCTGAAAATTTCTCCCCTCTTTTTATATTGTTGCATTATTTTCAAATAAACTTAAGTGTCAAGTGTGATTTGCTCCGTCTGTTGAGTTCGCTGAAATTCTGCAGTTTCGATTGCCAGTGTTGCAGAATAGTTATTTCGTTCTATCCTGGGAGGAATTAATCCAAAACCTTGGGCAATAGTGAGAGGATTAAATTCCTTAAGGACACACAAGCAACTTGTGGGCTCGGAATTATTATTTCACGTTTTGTTTATTGAACTAACGTTTGCTTACTTCTCTGATTTTCTGATTTTGAACACAAATTTCCAACAATCTTAAGGAATTTAAGTGTACAATTGACTAATTGATTTTTTGTAGAGCGGACTCTGCGTCGGTTCAAATAATTTGTTTCACACACTAATAAAGTGTCTTCTGCCTAACGTTGGATCAGAAAATTTGGTAAAGGAAATTTATTCTGCTTTATATTCTGTCTCTCAAAACTAATCAAAGTTGGCACTATGTCTTTCTATTATCATGTTTATCATTTGATAGTTATTTATCACATGAAGCTTTTATCACGGTGTCATATGCAGAATTAAACTGCAGACCTTCAGTTTAAAGAAGAATGATTTGATCTAACTAGGAAAAATGTCTAACCAACTGTTAAATGTGTAACTATGATTTACTAACCATTTTTTGAGATAGTTTTTTGATGATATAGGGGAGACGAAAGATGCAAAGAGCAATTTGTCATGATTGCAAGCTATTTATTAGCAAAAAGGACATTACTCTGATGTCTCCTCTAGAAAACATCTTTTTCGAAAGTGTGGATTAAAATTCACTAACAATTGGATGAGGCAGATTATAGAGACACGAAATTTGTGTCTTCCAGAAGTTGGATGTGAGAAGATTAATCTTTTCCTTTATTTTTGGTTAAGGTATTTTTTATTCTTATTACTATATATGCTGAAAATTATCGGCACAATATCGCAGAACCAACAGAATAAAGAATGGTATTTTCCAATTTTTTCGCGTCCTTAATTAGCCTATAGATATGATGGCTAAAGACGTGATTATGCTTGTTACTAAATGAAATTCAGTTGGCATACATATATTTATATACATAAAATCATGTGGTGTAATATATAAAGTATATTATTTAAAAAGATCATAAATATATACTTGAAAATGTTCATATTTTTCTGAGATCATGAGAAAGAAAATAATATCTATTTTTGGACATCATTTTGGCTTTCCGTAAAGGTTGAAGGCGTTCAAAAAAATATGATGTCATCGGATTTCGTGTTACAATAGAATATGGTAAATATTCTCATAACGCGAATTGGAGTTCAATGATAGATGACATATAGAATGCGTGGTTAGGTTTTGGCATTCGAAATGTGACTTAACAAAACAATTAAAATATTTGTGATTTTCTACCTCTATTTTGGAGAGTAAAAGTCTTTGTGACTTATACTCAATTGTTGAAGATTAAAATCTTCGTAATTTTCTATTCCTGCTTGAGTTAAAAATTGCATAATTTTTTACTCATTCATTGAGATTAAAGTCTACGTGACTTTCTACTCATTCGTCGGAAATTAAAGTCTAAGTGACTTTATACTCATTTTGGAGATTAAATCTTAGTGATTTTCTATTCTAATTTATTATTCGATTTGAAGATTAAAAACTTCATCGTTTATTAAATTTGATTGTGTCACATATTACATGGTTTGAAGATTAAAAACTTCACCATTTAATATATCCGGTATCAGATAGTACTCGGTTAGAAGATTAAAAACTTCACCGTTAATTAATTCTGATTGTGTCAGATTGGTTTGAAGATTAAAAAAACTTCACCATTTATTCTGACTATGTTATGGCACAAACAACAGTTCTTGCAGTGGGCTCAACAAATATGAATCTCCTTTTTGATGAAAATGTTTGAAATATGGTATTATTCACCAAACGACGCCTCTTCATTAGCGCAATCTAATGGAATTGCGGAAAGAATGAGTAGAATGTTAAATGTGATGATATAATGCCTTGTTGTAAGTTTTGGTTTACCCAAATCTTGTGGGAGAAGCTATTCTTACGGAATCCTTTTATACGAAAAATGAATAAACGGAAGAAAATCCAACTTGAAATATTTTCAAGTGTGGGGGATATTTGGGTAAAGTGCAAGTTCTTAAACCCAAAAGGATAAAAATCGGATCGAAAACTGTTGATTCGTTTTCATAAGATATGCAACAAATAGTAAGGCATATCGTCTTCTGATTCATAAATCAGAAAATCCCGACATTCATATTAATACGGTAATTGAATCAGATAATGCTGAATTCTTTGAGAATAGTTATCCGTATAAAAAGAATGTGAGTCGTCTAGTGAAAAATCTAAGCGAACATGGGAAGAAGCAAAAGAAAGTACACCGATTTAGGTGAATCTAAGACATAGTAAACGTCAAAGGATAACTACTTCCTTTGGACTAGATTTTCTGACATTCTTGTTGGAAAGTGAACTTCAAACATTTAAAAAGGCAATGTCTTGCTCGGAAGCACAATATTGAAAAGAGGTTGTCAATTGTAAGATAGAATCCATACTTGGGAAAATGGTTGATCTTCCCCCAGAAAATAAACCTTTGAATTCTAAGTGGATTTTCAAAAAGTAAAATGAAAGTGATGGTGCTATTGACAAATATAAGGCAAGATTAGTTGTCAAAAGAGTTTAGAAGGTCTTGTTTATTTTGATACATACTCACCGGTAACGATGATTACATCTACTCAGGTGTTAGTAGCGTTAGCCGCAGTGTATGGCCTTGAAATCCATCAGATGAAATTAAAGAAAATCTTCTTAAGTGGAGATTTGGAGGAAAAAATTTACATGGAACAACCTGAAGGGTTCATGGTTCCCGAAAAAGAAACGAAGGTGTGTCGACTTGTTAAGTCACCCAAACAATGACATGCGAGATTTGACCAAATAATATTGTCAAATAGTTTCAAAAATTAATTAGTGTAAATAAAAGTGTTTACATTAAGAATACTTCAAATCATATAGTCGTTATTTTGATTATATGTTGATGAAATATTTAAAATGTGGGGGCTTTTATCTTATGCATGACAAAAGCAAATGTCAGACGTAATGTCTAAATTAATATTTGAAACTCGTTGATATAGTAGTTGGTAAATTCATCAGTTGTTTAGTCATAATGAAGACTAGTTGATGAAACTACTAATTTAGAAGTTGGTCACATGTCTTTCTCGAAAGGTCATTTTTCTTTAATGAAAATTTATGTAGTATGGTTCTTTTATGAAATGATGTCACTTTGAAGGTTGTGACTTTTCATAAAATAATACGTCTGTACGTTTTAGTATGGAAATGACCGTTCATGAACGGATATATTAATACATTGGTCTATAATAATTTGAACCAACCAATGAACATGAACAAAATCCATTGCAAAGTTGGATTTGTTTCATAAATAAAGGTGCTATAATTTGCATATCATATAGACGTATGAATAAATAGCATACAAATGCTTGGAAATGGCAGAGTGATTGAGAAATATGTTATATATTAAGAGTTTATGATCACAATTGACGCCAATCATTCCATCTGTCATTATAATATACTACATTAAGTGTAGTCAATAATCTGATATGCAATCGAAAGTTGAGACGTATTAGTCTACAACATAAGGAAGTTTGCATTGAATGTTTACGATAATGAAATGAGTTTTGAAGTATTTGAAATATACTCCAAATTATGCTTTGCACTATAATAAGTATCCCGCGATAATATGGGGGTATAGTGATGAAAATTAGATCACCGGTTAAATCGATTCTAACCAGTCAGTGGATGAGCGATGTATTGGAAATCGTCCAAACAAGTGTGTATTGATCGCTCTATAGTGGAGGCTGGGTTTGTAGCCTTAGACAAGACTGGTGATGAAGCTAAATGGCTCCGGAATTTCTTGAAAGATATTCTATTTTTTCCCAATTTTTGGCACCTATATGTAGAAACAATAGGAAGGGCTTGGAGCGTTATGTCTTGTCATATAAGACGCAGACATAGAACCGTTAGGCAACTACTTTCTAGTGGAATTATCACAATTGATTATGTAAAATCAAAGGATAATTTGGCGGATGCGCTTACAAAAGGCTTAACTAGAGAGGGAGTTGAGAAATCATCTAAGGGAATGGGACTATGGCCGAGGACAAGTCATCATGGCGGTAACTCTACCTAGAATTTTGGAGTTCCGAGATCTAGGTTCAAGGAGCAAACAAAGTTATGTATGACCGGTTCAACATTGTCAAATATAATATTTTAGTCCATTTTCGTGATAAAGACAATGTTCAGTAACAAGTGTGAGCACGTGATTTTTACCCTACACATGAGTTATTCCTATAAAATTCAAAATAAATGATTTTTCACTATTTTTATAATTTTGTGTGAATTTTGTGATTAGTTGTTTGCGTGTTATTTGCGTGTGATAAATAAAAATACAAAAAAATTTGCATTCTTAGGAAGTTAATTCATTTTCTAACAAATTAAAGAAAAAATCAAAAAAAATTAGTTAACTTTTAAATTGAAAATTGTCAAAAAAGAGGTAATTAGTTTAATTTTTAATAAGTTTCAAATAATTACAAAGTAGAATAAATACAAAATAAAAAAAAATACAAAAGAGATTAAAATGCAAAATACAAAACAAGAGAGGGATGAGGAGATTTGGGCCAATAACCCAGTAGCCCAAACGGTCCAACCCAAGTCAACACCCCAGCCCAAACAACCCAACCCAATGGCCCAACGCCCCAGTCGCCCTAGCCCGGTTCCCTCCCCCTGTGTTAAATCTCAGCCGTTAAAACCCATTTAATCCAACGGTCCCAATTTGTTATTACAACCTTAGTACATTAAAAAACATAACAATAATCCTTAAACATTCCAAAGACTCATCTCCTCTTCTATCCAAACGAATAGCCTCTTCTCTTCTTCATCTCTCAGCCGCCGCTAGGGTTACGCCACCCACGGCGGCGGCAGGCTTCTGTTCCGGCCAAAAATTACACCAAACGACTCTCCTTATCCTCCTCATCACCGTCCTATTAGCTTTCTCCTTCAAAACCAACCAAAACACCCCCAAATCTCAAACCCTAATCCGCGCCGCCACCTACCACCCATGGCGGCGCCGCCTTAAAGCTACCCCGAATCTTCGCCTCACCATTTTTTTAACACCCTCAACTGTGACACAAGAATTTCGAGTCTCAAAAGTTGCCGGAATGAAGCCTGCCCGAGAAGATCTTCAAGAAGAGACGTGAATCAAGAAAAGGGCTCGAGTTCATGAAGAAAAGTGAAGAAAAATGGAAGAAAAATCAGAAAATAGAATAAAGAAGAGAGCGGCGGAAAAGCTAAGAAATGTTATTCTTTCTTCTCCTCTGCTAATTTTGTGTTACGATTCTGATATGTCAAGGAATTCAATTTCTGTTTCTTTTATCATTGTTTCTGATTTGATGCATCGATTTTCAGTATTAGTTTCTATTAATTTACTAAATGGTTAGTTTTGTTAATTTCCTAAGACAATGATAAATACACTATAAATCTATTTTTATGTTTAGTCGAATAAATATATTGTGAATTGTTTCTTGTTTTTGTGCTAATATCAATGTTAGATTGTTAGGTTTGCTGTTAATTTTGATTTTTATTAGTATTGTTTGATTTTTTAGTTCTGATTTTTATTAGTATTGTTTAGCAATTTTTGGATTTTTAGATTATGTTAGATTGCTGTTAAAAATATTAGTTTCTGTTTTTGGGAATTACTTGTTAATTGTTGAATTTGTTAAATTTGAATCTGTTTGTACATGCTGTTTCGATGATTAGTGTATCTGTTTATGCACCTGTTTGATCCTGTTTAGAATCCTTCTCTTAATATTGATTAATTGATGATTGTTGAAATTGTTTAATTGTGATTAGTGAATTCAATATTGTTCAAACGGGTTTGATTGGTTATAGCTGTTAGTTCGATTAGGAAAGTTGTCCCTTAGACAATTTTAGGTTCAAATTAAGTCGATAGTTGAAATCACACGATTCGTAGCAACCTCAGGCGATTACTTGATAGATTCAATTTCGTTTAGTTATCTCGATTAACAAGACTCACCATCTATCAAATTGTTCCCCTGGGTCTTGTTAATTGAATAATTGAACAAAAGTGGCTATGTTTGTAAGACTGCTTAGGGTTGGTTATGAGTATAATGTGAATTTAGTTAGTGAATTAATCTGAATTTAAAGTAGTTAATAGGGCCAATTGGCTAGTTGAGCAATAGTCACTTAATTGTGGCTATTTGCTAAATACCAATCTGAAAATGGGTTAAAATAGGAGTAAAATACAGAAATTAGGAAAGTAATTAGCATTAAGAAGTAGGGGTAAATGGGGAATAAGAATTGGTATAGTGGTAATAAGCTTAAAAGAGGAAAGGGTACAATTGGGATATGAATTGGCATAGTTGTTATAAATATAGAGCTTTTAGGGTAATTTGGGCATAACAAAAGGTATCTTAGTTAATAATAAAAGAGAATGAGGGCACAATAGGTAATGCAAGGGAAATAGAACATGGTAGAGTATTCTAGAATGGGTCTTAGTGTAGAATTCAATGAAATAATTGCACTAACTTGTGCAACAAGTCAAGAATTGAAGGGTTTTTAATAAAAATTCAGAATTTTCTTTTATGCCTATAAATAGGTGATTTTAGCTTGAATAAAGGGGGTTCCTACTGATTTTAGAGTTTTATTTTAGGATTTGGAACCCAATAAACCTCAGAAAAATCACAAAAATACTGGTCAAATTCCCAAATCTGAAATTAACCTTTCAGGTTCATTTTCTTCTAGTTTTACCATCAAATTCATATAAAAAGAAATCCCAAAAATAGTAGATTCGGCATAAATCAGTGAAGAACATTCTTAATGTGAAATTGGGTTGTGAAGTGATTTTGAATTTCTGAAAATTGCTTTCTGGGTTAGCTGTTTGGGTCCTATTCACTGTTGAAACATTGAGCTGCTGTTGCTGTGAAAATTACTGCTTGAAATGCTGCTCCTGCCTCCCGTTGTTGCTATTGTCAATTAGATCTAATGGATTTCAACTTTTCAGGTACACATTTGTAATCTAAAGCTATTGGAAATAAATCGAAGTGTTGATCCCTTCTCTTATTGATTTCTTTTGATTTTATTGTTTTCGTTTGCAATTGTTATCGATTTAGGAAGTCTGTTATGAAGTTAAACTTTTTTTTTAATTGAAAGTCAAAACTGGACTATTGTGATTTAATTGACATTGTTTCTAGTATTGACTATTAGATGTATTGAAGTAGCATGCTTATAGCATAGTTGGAACTGTGTAGTCGTATTTCTAATGGCTTTGTAAAGCTATATAAAAGTCGACATACTGCTACTATTTCTGTCGCTTCATGTTTGAACTAATAAGAACAGTGGAAGATGCTTTCAGTAATTAATGGCTTAAAAGATGATTTAAGAAGAGAGAAGTATTTGTAAATGGCTGGATTTTGTTAATTCCAAAATGCTGGTTGATATAGCTGATTTAAAAGTATCGTCTATACAATATGTGCACGATTATTAAAAAGAAAGAAAAATCCAGAAAATTACTGGAGGACGTGTGCAACGAGCTAGTCAAGGAAATTGAAGAAGACCAAACGATTAAAAAATATGTCGTCTCTGTCACAATAAAAAAAAACCTGGATATTATGTCATTTTCTGGAAAAAACAGTGAAGTTTGTTTTGGTTTTAGTTCGATACGCAGCTTCATGTTTGATTATTTTATATGGCCTGTTTCGTCTTAATGTTTGGGCTTGTCTGAGGCCCAGCAATTTAAATAGAAAAACATAATATACACCTCTTAGGGTAGAGACTTTAAAATTAATTGAGACGAGCCTCGCCTAACGTTAAACAAGCGGGGCCCCCTTTAGAAATGATATAATACAAGTAGACTCGGGAAGACTATTAGTTAATTTCATAGTCTTACCCAAAAATAATTAAAAGCCGATAGACTATTTTAGGGCACGATTTTAATATACCTTCCTATGAATGAGTGTGCACTTGGTGCGACTCAAATCCAAATCTCGGTAAAGCTGAAATACACCAAAAGTCATAGGCGTATACTGGTTGCGGTATGACTCGAGGCGTGTTTTCGCGATACCGCAAATTCCTAAAAAATAATAATATTTAACGTAAAAGCACATTATGTTGTTAAAACCTATAACTGAGTCAAACAAAAGTCAAGAACGACAGTAGAGTGAAAACCACGGAATCCGGGAATGCCTAACACCTTCTCCTGGGTTAACAGAGTTCCTTATCCTGGATCTCTGCTTCGCAGACATTTGTAAGAGTCAAAATTCCTCGGATTCGGGATTAACCGGTGACTTGGGACACCATTGTCATTCCCAAGTGGCGACTCTGACTAATCTCTAAAAATCCCGAACCGATTGTCCTTTAATTGAAAAAACTCCTTCCCTTACGTTATTTTATCCGTTTCGGGTAATTAAACGTCGGGGTGTACCCTACGAGTGTATTTATACGCCATAAGTGTTGGGGTAGTAAAAAGGGAGGTGTGACAGCTCTGGCGACTCTGCTGGGGATCCAACCCTGAACTTCGGTTTCAGGGTTTAAGAACTCGAGCTCCTTAGAACCGCCGTTCGCGTTTTTTGTTTGACTTCATTATGTGATTTGAATAACATGCTATGTGCTTTATCGCTTTTTGATATTATGTGAACTGTATATAAAACTGTGCCGAAAACCCTTCTCTCTTCTTCCCCGGGGATGTGCTTACTGGTTGAGACTCCCCTTTCTGTTAAAGTCACCTTAAATTAAGAAAATAGAGGCCGGATAAGTTACAAAGCCGATTGACTCCGCGGGTCACCGGTACGTAGCCCCCTCCTCGATTCGAGTTGTCCGCTCGGGTACACGGTCTAGCAATCCATGAAACCGTAAGATTTTGAACATAGGTCTAGGACGATTATTTGCATCATATTTGACTTAGGGGACTCAACACGGGGGTTGGGTCCGTCTAGGACAGGTGACCCGGTATTGAAAAAGACCGAGCATGTTATGTGTTGCATTTTATTGTCCTTGATCGTTATGCGGACCGACAGAAATCCCGAGGGTCGAGATTGGAAAAATTGTTGAAAAAGGAAAAAGAGAAAGGTACATGGAAATTTGAGAATTTGAAAAATAGGTGGAACATTTTTGAAATAATTGGTCAAATAATCTGACCGAACTACGCAAGTTTGATTCTCGCCATTAGGTGGGATACGTAGGCAACCCTCATCGGGTCCAACCACCCCTTTAAAAAAAATCAAAAAAAAATGTGTCGAAGTTTTAGTTTTAAATAAAATCAAAGTGATGCTGTTTTTGAAAATAGCCAAATGTTCCGAAAGGACGCCGGAAGGCTGTTTTTGCAAAAATAGCCACTTTGAATCATTTTTAATAATTTTCGAACATAGCCTTGAAATATTCCTTTGTTGAAAGGCCACCCCTTTAAAAAATCAAAAAAAAAATGTGTGTTTAATTTTTTCAATAAATCGAAGTGACGCTGTTTTTGGAAATAGCCGAATGTTCCGAAAGGACGCCGGAAGGCTATTTTTTGCAAAAATAGCCACTTTGAATCATTTTTAATAATTTGCGAGCATGGCCTTGAAATATTCCTTGTGGAAATGTTGCAAGGCCATAGCCACAAAATCAAGTCCGGGTTCACACCCCTTTTGTAAAAATAACCAAAAAATGTCAAATTTTTTGATTTTGTTATAAATAAGTCGGGTGATGCTATTCTTGTTTAAAAGCAAGCCGAATGTCCCGCAAAAGGACGCCCGAAGGCCGTTTTTGCAAGAATAGCCACTTTGAGTCATTTGTAAATAATTTTTGGGCACAACCTTGAAATATTCCCTCGCGGAAATGTCGAAAGGCTGTATCCGCAAAAATCAAGTTTTGAGCCATCACTCAACTTTACAAAAATAACCACTTTATCAAATAAGCCATTACATGGCCGGTTTTTGCTGAAATAGCCACATTTTTGCATTTTAACTTCCTCAGTCTTGTGTTGGTCTGTGTCGATGCTGAATGATGCCCCATAGGCCCCACGATAAAAATTTTGAATTTGCATCTTCTTAAATAAAATTTTGCAAAAAGAGCCACTTTGTTTAAATAAGCCATTACATGGCCAATTTATGAAAAATAGTCTTGTGTTGGTTTATGGTGATGCCGAACGATGCCCCATGAGCCACAGGATAAAAAAATTTCTGTTTTATCTTTCTTAAATAAATTCTGCAAAAATAGTCATTTTGTTAAATAAGCCATTACATGGCTAATTTTGTAGAAAAAGTCATAATTGACGCTAAAAATATTCTTATTCTTGTAGAAATCTCCGGTACAAAATGTAAAAGTTTTTCAAGTTTGTAGTTGGAGCCGCCTTTTATGATTTTTCTTCGAAAAAAAAAATCAAATAAACATCTCTTTATTTCTTGCATTAATTTGCAAGAACTACGCTAGGTCTGATTTATGCGGGGTCATGATACGTAGGCAATCCACATAGGATTCGACCATATCCATAACCAAAAACAAAATGAAAAAAAACTACAAAAGAAAAAAAAAGAGAAAATGAAAAAAAACCACAAAAAGAAAAGAAAATAGTAGAAAAAAAAGAAGGTGATCAATAAGCGGGATACCATAATTGTCACGACCCCAAATCCGGTCGTGATGGCGCCCAGCACACTGCTAGGCCAGCCTGACCAATTAACAACAATCACGGAGCCATAAGCTCACTTTATCCAATTTAAGCATACGGAAATAATTCAACGGTGATAGATACATATTAAAAACAGGGAACCAAGTCCCAACACGTGCCAACTCCCATAGACCGAAGGGTCAAGAGTCATGAGCCTCTACGGAATATACAAGTGTAAATAGTGAATATAATTGTGCACAAGTGTGGGGTGATCAGAACAAAATATAGACAAACTGGAGAATCAGGTCCTGCGAACGCTGGCAGCTACCTCGACCGTCCAAAAGCACTCCCGAGCCGCAATGGAATCAGCTCTGCTGTAATGTACCTGGATCTGCACACAAGGTGCAGGGAGTCGGGTGTGAGTACTTCCAACTCAGCGGTAATAAAAGTAAATAATGCTGAAGGGAAGAAAACCACACAAGGCACTATCTCTTGCTACACAATACAGAACTATCATAAAACTTCAAAACACTATCATTTTATTCCTTTTCAGCATATGTGAGTAGATTATTTAGAAATCTCAATTTTTAGCTACTTTCTTTCATTATAACATACCAATACCTGGGAGAATCTCAAGCAGTGCAAGTCAGCACTCAAATCAACCTCTCGGGCTCAGCACTCCTTAACAATTTATACCAGGAGATCTGGTCAATAAAGCAACAAATGCACATGTGCCAGTAAAGTATGAGTGTTGAATGTTATGCCACGTAGTACACGTAAACCAATGTATGTATGCCATGCAATGCATATGACCGCTACGGCGTGTAGCCCTATCCAATTTGGGTACCCGTGCTCACTGTGGGGGTTCAGACTCCGGAGGGGCTCCTACAGCCCAAGCACAATATTAATATCACACCTGCTGCGGCGCGCAGCCCGATCCGTATACCACTGCGGCGTGCAGTCCGATCCATGCATGTGTATGCATATGCTCACATAAAATGTCATGCCCTAACATATGGCCCTCGGCCCCAATCAATCTAACAAATAATCAAGAAAGCCCTACGGGCAACAATATCATATTAGCTCACAACTAAAAATGTTATTAAGACCTTGTTCAAGTTTTTCATAACCTTATAAAAATGCTGAATAGCAAAAATACCATTTTAAACCTTAAATTTAGAATAAAATATGCACAGTGTTATCAAAACAATGATACCAATCCCCGAAGGATTCAAATAATTGGCACGAAGCCCAAACATGATAATTAGTCCAATTCATTTCAACAATTAGGTGTTATTATTTATTACGCGGGACGGACCAAGTCACGATCCCCAATGGTGCTCTACCCCACGCCCGTTATCCGGCGTGCAAGTCACCTCAACACAACACTAAGATGTGCAAGTCCGGGGTTTACTAACCCTCGGGACATCATTTACAAGAATTACCCACCTCGAACCGACGAAAGCTCATGCCCGCGATGCCTTATCTCCTCGAACCGGCATCCACGCACGTCAAAACTAGCACAAATCAGCACAAATATATCAAAATAGGCTAATGGAACATCACCCAATTGAAAGAACTCGAAAAATATCATAAATCACGAAATTGGCAAAACCCGAGCCCCGGGCCCACATCTCGAAAAATTATGAAACTCACATTTTCGGAATCCTCGTCTCTCCACGAGTCCGTACATACCAAGAACTCCCAATTCGGACCACAAATGGTCCTTCAAATCCCCATTTTAAGATTTTTGTTCAAAGCCCTAATTTTTTTGATTTCTTACTCAAATTCAGAGAATTAATGGAGGATTCTTTGATAAAATCATGTATTTAACTCATAAAACTTACCTCCAATGATTCCCCGTCGAAATCCCTTCAATTCCCGTCCAAAAGCTCTCAAGAATGACCAAAAATGGTGGAAAAATGGGTTGATTTCGCGACTTGGAATGTTTTAAAAACATTCTGCCCAGGCATATTACTCATCGCGATCGCGGGAATGGCTCTGCGATCGCGGAGAACAAAATTTGGCCCAAACTTTACCCTTCGCGATCGCGGGAAAGGCTTCGCGATCGCGGTGAACAAACTCTGGTTCCTCCGGACAGGCTTCAGTATAATGGTCATAACCTTTTGCACACAACTCTAAATGATGAATGGTTTGATGTTCTGGAAACTAGACACAGAGCGCTATAACTTTCATTTGATGGTCATTTCCTGAATCCGTTTATATTTCTAGATATAAGCTTCCCAAGTTATACATGTGTATTAGAGATCCTTCTCGGACACCCTATAGTGTAACGTCCATATCTATTTACACAGATGTCCAAATCACGATTGCTTTATCTTTCTAAACATTAGACACGATGGGCTACAACTTTCGTTTTTGAATCACCTTAAAATTCCTTGTAGATAAAAAGATATGAGCTTTCGAAGTAGGATCAATGCACAGAAATTTTCCTTCTTCGCGATCGCGGAGAATTTCACGCGATCGCGATTCATTAATAATTTTCGCACATTTTACTCACCGCGATCGCGTCCCATTGTCCGCGATCGCGTAGAACACTGCTACAGACATAAACCAGCAGTTAAAAATGGCCTAGAAATGGTCCGAAACCACCCCGAAACTCACCCGAGGCCCCGGGACCTCAACCAAAAGAACCAACACGCCCTATAACCTTATTCGAACTTGTTCCAATCATCAAAACTCTATCGTTAACATCAAAATCGTCCGTTTTCAACAAATTTAAGCTTAAGTTTAACTTTAACTTCAAAAATTCACATTCGATCAAAAACCCGACCAAACGATGTCCGAATGACCTGAAAATTTGCAGGCATATCCAAAATCACTTAACGGAACTACTGCAACTGTCGGAATTCCATTCCGACTCCCGGATCAAAATCTCACCTATCGATCGGATTTCGCCAAAATTCGACCTTAGCCAATTCAAGCCTATTTCTACACCGGATCTCCAAATTCAATTCCGATTGCTCTCCTAAGTCATAAATGATCCCTCGAAACTAGTCGAATCATCATAATCCGATTCCGAGCACTCTAACTCGATAGTCAACTCTAGGTTGACTTTCCATATTCAAACTTCCTTCAAACATGCTATTTGCTTCCTTTTTAATTCAATTCACTCCTAACTCACCCGATAGGTTCTAACACCGATATAGAAGCATAAGATATGTTAATTCAAGGTAACGGGGTGGAGATTCCCGTAACGACGGGCCGGGTCGTTACATTCTCCCCAACTTAAACAAACGCTCGTCCTCGAGCGGACTCAGAGTTGTACTGGAAGCAACCCAATAGCCGAATGGCCTTACCAAGCATATATCCGGGCGATCATACGTCACCCTATCTCACATAAGTCCGAAAACACCATATAGTCAAAATTTCACAGACCATCTGAACCATAAATCACATTGCACTTTTCTGAAATCATATGCCAAATGCAAATCCCATGCCTATACTCAGGATACACTCGAATCCACTACAATAACCCATATTCACTACTCCGGGTGAGATCATATGCTGTATCGACAACCCAAATCACTCGAGACGATAGTCTCTAAACACGACAACTGGCCACAATAACCAAATACTAGCTGAAAACCTCTTTCATTAGGTAGAGTCTTGTTCCAACACCTCCATACCCTGCCCACGGCAGCTGAAGCACGAGATATACCGAACCCATCTCTCAGGTTAACCATTCGTGAATCCATTTCCCTTTTAAAACTGATACCACGATAGGTTTCGGAGCCAAACCTCAATTTTTACCTTTCTAACAAGCTAAGATCCAATATGCTCGTATTCATTAATAACTCCAACGGTCATTTCAATTATAACGCACCGCACTGGTGATATGACACCTCAACACCGGCCTAAGCCACGACGAGCACAACATAGGCTCCAATAGAAACGCCCGAACACACTCGAATCATGACAGCTCAAATCATGATAATTGTCTCCAGCAAAAGAGCTGCAATTCAATTCCTCTGTGACATCATAACATAGAACTGAGATCGTGTCTCGCATTATAGAATTAGAGTACCTGAATCCTCCTCGAGAGGTCATAACATCACGTGGCCTTGCCACGATTCGTGATTCTATCCCAACATTATTACTCATGAAGCACCTCAAGCCACTAAGCTCAAACGGTTAGCCACGCACGGATCTAGGTCTTGAACCCAAGCAATCAACCTCACCCACGGTGAAACAATTAACGTATGCTATTAAATCCTGAAAGGACACAACCGATGTGCCATTCGCCAAGCGATACTCAAAACGGACTTTTCCTCAGAAGCGAGGAAGTATTGTATACCAAGTAGCATATAACTAACTATATTTTCACAATATTCTTTTGCGGCGTGCAACCCGTTCCAATGACATACCCGTGGCGGCGTGCCACCCGATCCAGATACCATACATGTGGCGGCGTGCCACCCGATCCAAATAACCCGTGGCGGCGTGCCACCCGATCCACGCATAAATCTCGCAAAAAGGAAATGCATATCGAGTCGAATTTTCTCATTACAGCAAACATATATATACATATAGCCTCAAGCTCGGCCACATGAAACGCATCTGACAACGTTTCTCAATACTGGAACTGAAGCAATGGTAGATACCTCTACACTAACATCCGCCACTAAGGTCCAATTGACAAAGCAATACCTACCAGTCGTCCGCTGGTCCTGGGTACAACTACTCTGTTGGAGCATACTCTGATGCTCTCCGCTACATAATTTGTGCCATTTTCCGACATATTCCATATCACATTAGTCTAGACAATCTAACCCATGACAACCGGTCAGCAATCAAGTATCATAATCCGAATTCGTCTTATCAAGTAACGAGAGAGCCACTAGGGCTTCCAATTTCGAACAATCGCTAAACGATGCCGATCCACTCGATATACCACCACTGCGTAGGCGGATTACGAGAACTTCCAGACTCTAACACATGTATTACACATGGATCACTATGCCTGATCCCACACTCCACCGTACGATTACATAACACACATCACGCATCTATTCATACCACGAAAGCAATTTAGAAATTTCCTTATGCCATTTACAACTCAATCATCAATGTCAATCTAACAAGAGGATACCACCACACCACTAAAGATTATCAGTTTATATTACCTGGCCCTTTTTGGACCATATTCCCTGCCAAATTACGAGAATAGCAGTACCATTTTCTTAAATCATCAGAAAGATCGATTCTTAATTCACCTGCAGCTGTCCGCGCTGCTCAATAATTTTATTGACTTCACATATATTATGAACTGATCTTAAAACCTAGAATATACCATTATCAACTTTCCGTAACACATCGTGTATACCATATCACACTAAGACAACATGGAAATTCATATCCCTTTCCTCCGCCTCACATCGGCGCACTCAACTAGTCAAGGACTTTCGTGATCCCATATAGAAGAAAACTCATTACACATTCCACGCTTCGCATACCGACAGGAGTATACTCATTTTCAAACCATGATAAAACACATCACAAACTCTTCATTCCTATTCGTTGCATAAGTTTAACTGCCAGGACTGAGTCCTTATACCCATATCAAGTTACACAACTGCCAGCACTCAAGAGCTTTGCTGCACAATGTCTGCAAGACTCATTACTTCAACCACATACCAGGAATCAATCGTATTCCTTTTTATACCATTCTGGTTTATTAACAAGTTGTTCTATTTACCCAGTTTCCTTTCTGATTCATCTCTAATTTCATATCAGTCTTTACTGTATACCATAATACATCAACTCATGTTACCACACGAGACTCGTCCACAAGATCACGCGATCTAAGACCCATAGGCCACTGAATACTCTCTCAATGTTTCCCCAAAAGTACCACATTCTACCACACTTTCTTTTGATGAACTTCCCGCGATTTTTAAATTGTTATCATTACTTTCCAATACGGATACGTAGAATCCCATCATTCACATGATATAACACAAGCCTTGATCTTCTCTAACGAAACCGCCATCTTTAGCCACATACACAAATCTTAAGGCACCCGACTGTTACAAGCAAAATCTTGAACACTGCAAAACCATTCTCGGGCATCATTCACCCTTATTCAGCTGTAATTCAACTGTCCTATTGAGTAGTTACACTCGTGTTTTTGTTAGAACTCTGACATCGCAGAACATGATTACTTACAAATACAATCAGCTATCTTTCTTTTCTATATGGTGAATATTCTTTACCAACAGTAGTTCAAAACACCCTAGTACTTCATCAGATCTACGAAGCACCATAACCTTTACCAGAATTTCCCAACATACTTAGAGACAGAATCAACATAGCACACAATAGTGCAATCGGTTAATCAATAGCAACCTCCCCAACTTAGCTCGAAGTCATTCATCAAAGCACTTTCAACCACTCATATCATTATTACTCAAGTGATGCCGAAATGTTAATATGAGATTAAACTCAAGACATTTACAAGCTTCGGCGGAGATTCGAATCATCAGAAATATTAACTCTTTTGCAATTCTTGCATTCATTCACACACAACAGTTACGCCCCTCTTTAGGTGATAAAATCTTTTCTAAGTCCCAAATTTTCCAAAAATTTCGGCAGAGTTCCCTTTGTAAATTGGCCTATCCACCTGCCAGAGAATCACCAAAACCATCCTAGCAATACATTCACAACTCGACAAGACATCACAATGCATATCGACAACATTAGTCTCAATACTACACAAATCATATTATCATATTGGTACATGAACATGCGTTGTACCTGCTCGAATCATAACACATATCAATTACCTTTCAATTACACATGAGAACCAATCCACCTATCTCGCCTCAATTTAGCATTTCAACACAATACCTTCCACCAGGATACACATAGCATAATCATTTTAGTCTTCCTGAGTTTGAACTCGTTCCACTACACATAAGGCACTTATATTACTGAGCGCTCGATGCATACACAGACGTGCGGAAGGAATTTCAAAAGCATATCTCAAGTTGAATCAAGTACGCACGATAAGAATTCCAAGAAATGTGAAGTGTTTCCTAAAGATTCGCAGCCTCCCGAGGATAAGTACAGGCGTCCCCGTACCGATCCACAAGACTCTACTAACCGGCTCAAGACTCATGAGGCCTAGTAAACCTAGGCTCTGATACCAACTTGTCACGACCCCAAATCCGGTCGTGATGGCGCCCAGCACACTGCTAGGCCAGCCCGACCAATTAACAACAATCACGGAGCCATAAGCTCACTTTATCCAATTTAAGCATACGGAAATAATTCAACGGTGATAGATACATATTAAAAACAGGGAACCAAGTCCCAACACGTGCCAACTCCCATAGACCGAAGGGTCAAGAGTCATGAGCCTCTACGGAATATACAAGTGTAAATAGTGAATATAACTGTGCACAAGTGTGGGGTGATCAGAACAAAATATAGACAAACTGGAGAATCAGGTCCTGCGAACGCTGGCAGCTACCTCGACCGTCCAAAAGCACTCCCGAGCCGCAATGGAATCAGCTCTGCTGTAATGTACCTGGATCTGCACACAAGGTGCAGGGAGTCGGGTGTGAGTACTTCCAACTCAGCGGTAATAAAAGTAAATAATGCTGAAGGGAAGAAAACCACGCAAGGCACTATCTCTTGCTACACAATAGAGAACTATCATAAAACTTCAAAACACTATCATTTTATTCCTTTTCAGCATATGTGAGTAGATTATTTAGAAATCTCAATTTTTAGCTACTTTCTTTCATTATAACATACCAATACCTGGGAGAATCTCAAGCGGTGCAAGTCAGCACTCAAATCAGCCTCTCGGGCTCAGCACTCCTTAACAATTTATACCAGGAGATCTGGTCAATAAAGCAACAAATGCACATGTGCCAGTAAAGTATGAGTGTTGAATGTTATGCCACGTAGTACACGTAAACCAATGTATGTATGCCATGCAATGCATATGACCGCTACGGCGTGTAGCCCGATCCAAGTTGGGTACCCGTGCTCACTGTGGGGGTTCAGACTCCGGAGGGGCTCCTACAGCCCAAGCATAATATCACACCTGCTGCGGCGCGCAGCCCGATCCGTATACCACTGCGGCGTGCGGTCCGATCCATGCATGTGTATGCATATGCTCACATAAAATGTCATTCCCTAACATATGGCCCTCGGGCCCAATCAGTCTAACAAATAATCAAGAAAGCCCTACGGGCAACAATATCATATTAGCTCACAACTAAAAATGTTATTAAGACCTTGTTCAAGTTTTTCATAACCTTATAAAAATGCTTAATAGCAAAAATACCATTTTAAACCTTAAATTTAGAATAAAATATGCACAGTGTTATCAAAACAGTGATACCAATCCCTGAAGGATTCAAATAATTGGCACGAAGCCCAAACATGATAATTAGTCAAATTCATTTCAACAATTAGGTGTTATTATTTATTACGCGGGACGGACCAAGTCACGATCCCCAATGGTGCTCTACCCCACGCCCGTTATCCGGCGTGCAAGTCACCTCAACACCAACACTAAGATGTGCAAGTCCGGGGTTTACTAACCCTCGGGACATCATTTACAAGAATTACCCACCTCGAACCGACGAAAGCTCATGCCCGCGATGCCTTATCTCCTCGAACCGGCATCCACGCACGTCAAAACTAGCACAAATCAGCACAAATATATCAAAATAGGCTAATGGAACATCACCCAATTGAAAGAACTCGAAAAATATCATAAATCACGAAATTGGCAAAACCCGAGCCCCGGGCCCACATCTTGAAAAATTATGAAACTCACATTTTCGGAATCCTCGTCTCTCCACGAGTCCGTACATACCAAGAACTCCCAATTCGGACCACAAATGGTCCTTCAAATCCCCATTTTAAGATTTTTGTTCAAAGCCCTAATTTTTTTGATTTCTTACTCAAATTCAGAGAATTAATGGAGGATTCTTTGATAAAATCATGTATTTAACTCATAAAACTTACCTCCAATGATTCCCCGTCGAAATCCCTTCAATTCCCGTCCAAAAGCTCTCAAGAATGACCAAAAATGGTGGAAAAATGGGTTGATTTCGCGACTGGAATGTTTTAAAAATATTCTGCCCAGGCATATTACTCATCGCGATCGCGGGAATGGCTTTGCGATCGCGGAGAACAAAATTTGGCCCAAACTTTACCCTTCGCGATCGCGGGAAAGGCTTCGCGATCGCGGTGAACAAACTCTGGTTCCTCCGGACATGCTTCAGTATAATGGTCATAACCTTTTGCACACAACTCCAAATGATGAATGGTTTGATGTTCTGGAAACTAGACACAGAGCGCTATAACTTTCATTTGATGGTCATTTCCTGAATCCGTTTATATTTCTAGATATAAGCTTCCCAAGTTATACATGTGTATTAGAGATCCTTCTCGGACACCCTATAGTGTAACGTCCATATCTATTTACACAGATGTCCAAATGACGATTGCTTTATCTTTCTGAAAACTAGACACGATGGGCTACAACTTTAGTTTTTGAATCACCTTAAAATTCCTTGTAGATAAAAAGATATGAGCTTCCGAAGTAGGATCAATGCACAGAAATTTTCCTTCTTCGCGATCGCGGAGAATTTCACGCGATCGCGATTCATTAATAATTTTCGCACATTTTACTCACCGCGATCGCGTCCCATTGTCCGCGATCGCGTAGAACACTGCTACAGACATAAACCAGCAGTTAAAAATGGCCTAGAAATGGTCCGAAACCACCCCGAAACTCACCCGAGGCCCCGGGACCTCAACCAAAAGAACCAACACGCCCTATAACCTTATTCGAACTTGTTCCAATCATCAAAACTCTATCGTTAACATCAAAATCGTCCGTTTTCAACAAATTTAAGCTTAAGTTTAACTTTAACTTCAAAAATTCACATTCGATCAAAAACCCGACCAAACGATGTCCGAATGACCTGAAAATTTGCAGGCATATCCAAAATCACTTAACGGAACTACTGCAACTGTCGGAATTCCATTCCGACTCCCGGATCAAAATCTCACCTATCGATCGGATTTCGCCAAAATTCGACCTTAGCCAATTCAAGCCTATTTCTACACCGGATCTCCAAATTCAATTCCGATTGCTCTCATAAGTCATAAATGATCCCTCGAAACTAGTCGAATCATCGAATCCGATTCCGAGCACTCTAACTCGATAGTCAACTCTAGGTTGACTTTTCCATATTCAAACTTCCTTCAAACATGCTATTTGCTTCATTTTTAATTCAATTCACTCCTAACTCACCCAATAGGTTCTAACACCGATATAGAAGCATAAGATATGTTAATGCAAGGTAACGGGGTGGAAATTTCCGTAACGACGGGCCGGGTCGTTACATTCTACTGACGTGCTGGCTTCGTTTTGTTGTGTCCATTTTCAAAAAGGTGGTTGGTTGTGGTTCCAAAATAACTCTTCCCTATAATGCAACGTCAGAGGACAATGGCAGAGAATCTCAAGGCTGAGTGGGTTGGTAGCGGCACCCGACAACAGCTGGTTGAACGGAACCACATGTTAGTTGAAGAAGTCAAAATATTGAGACAACACGTGGCTGAAATGTATCGGGCGTGGATGGATGGAAAAGCACTACCCCCGCCACCACCTAGTTTCATGGACCCTGTCCTTACACTGAACCCGATGCCAAATATACCTGCCCATCGCAGCCTTTCCAGCCATCCCAATAGCTCCATCACTCGGTATCCATCTATTTTTCCCTAGGAATGCGCTCCAATCACATCCACTGTCCCCGACAGTAAACACCCACCCGAAGCTCATGTTGCCCAACATTACCCCTCCGAGGTTGCTCATCAGGACCCCAAACGGAGCCCGCAGGTTGAACCTCCCCAACGACAAGGTCCAGTGGTCGTCTTTGCTAAAGGCCCTCTATATCGAACCCATGGATATCCTTGTAATTCTCCTGGATCTTACTTCTCCCCACAGGCATACCAGAAACCCCACGGGTCAGGTTTTAGGCCAAATCAGGACTTTAAAAATGAGAGGCTACTGAAACGAGAAAAGGCTCTCACCCCTTTGGGAGAATCGTATGCCAGTTTGTTCCACAAGTTGAAGCAACTGGGCATGTTGAAACCAATTCAGATAAAAATGCCAAATCATCGGTCAAAGAGGTGTGATTTTTCTCAAATGTGCGCATATTGCTCAGGCGCCCCGGGGCATGACACAGAAAAATGTTGGAAGCTAAAAAAAGCAATTCAGGAGCTTATCAATGCAGGCTACATTATCGTACAAAACCCGGATATAGGCGACACCCGTATGGTTGATGCAGAAGGCAGTGGCTAAAGATATTGTGCTTGGTAATTGGAAATATGCTTCATTTGGGGTTTATCCAAAGTAGAATTTTTGGTGGTTTATTTTGTTGTCATTTCTGTTACCCGGGTTATTTCAGGGTTGTAATCCGGACGTTGTCTTGAAAGTCAAAACCCTTCTATCTTACTACTTTGCTTTGTCTAGTGCTGTCTAGGTTTGTAATTTTAGTCTAGTCTGTTCGTTTTGTTGTTCGTCTTGTTGTTTCAACCCATCAGTTTAATATAACTCTTTGTTTCCCGTCATTCCTAGTCATTCCATTTCTGATCACTTTGCATTTCTTCTCATACTGACTTTAGCAACATGACATGCACATAATTCTAAGCCTGGTTTCTAAAAGTCAATAAAACAATGTTGAAGATGTAATGATACTCGGAAGAAATAAAAACATATTGGAATACTGTGAAGCCGGAATCAAGTGAACATTGGGGAAAGCGTAACATAAAGAAATTCCTTGGAAATGCATCATCAATTTAAAGCCAAAGGCAAAAATTCCCCAAAGCTAAGGAACCATTCGTGGTATCGAGATTGTTGCCCAATGGCACTGAGAATCGTCAAATACTGAAGGCAAATATGTGAATCAGTCGAAAGGTGTTTAAATGTTTAGTTTGTACTTGGTAGGTCTCGAAGATTGGAATGACGAAGGCATTTTGTTCGGTTATCCAAAAACTTTATCCATTGTTATCCCTTCGAGCCTTATTATATTTTCTTTCATATCCCTCTTTCGGAATCAACAACAAAATTGAGGATTGAGCGGGAAATCAAATGGAGAAACAAAAAAAAAAAAAAAAAGAGAAAAAGAGAAAAAAAAAGAAAAAAAAAGAAAAAAAAGAGAAGAAAAGAAAAAGAAAAAGAAAAGAAAAAAATCAGGAGAAGTCAAGATGCAATAATGAATACGGACGTAGTCTGAACTACGTCTGACTTGATCCCGAAAGGGTACGTAGGCAGCCTCTCTAAGGTTCAGTCACAATAAAGGAAAAATCCAAAAAAATTAAAAAAAAAAAAAAAAAAATCCCCCGAGAAGGAAACTGGGGCAGAATTTATGTTTGTTGAAGAAATAAGATTCCGAAAGTTGTAATCATTAACCCACATTGAAATAATTCTGAGCCTTTATATCCTTTTTTCTAAACCCCATCCAAAAGCCTGCATTACGGTCCAAAGGAAGACCTTCCGACCAATCTTCAAGAAATGCCGAGTCAAGCGAACAAAGGTCAATCACATCAGGGGGCAACACTCCAGTCCGAACAAAGAAGAGTGAAGAACTCAAACCACCACGAGACTCCAAGATGAGAGAAGTCAAAATGAGAGAGCCTTATCGGTGAAAACCCGCACGGGCACCGTAAGGCGACGGTGAGTTGAAAGAAAGAAAGATCATGAGAGAGGCTTGTTGGCGAAAACCCTACGGGCGCTGCAAGTCGACTAAGGATCAGATCAAAGAAATGAAGTATTGAAGACCGGTTTCACAGCAGAACTTTGCAACAAGAGTTGAACATCAACTTTGCTATACGGAGAAGGCCAAAAGTGCATGTCAAGGTCGCTAGAGTCGGTATTCAAAATCCGTTAGGTCATTCGTCTGTAGGTTTCTTGTTAGGACTAGTATTTTCCTTTCTCTTCATTCTTCACACTTTCTTTTACCCTCCTTCTTATCGAGTCAGTCAGGTCACAACAAGTACAGAAATGATTTCGAAATTTGCCACCAAGCTCTCCAATTGCACAAGATGAGATTTAGCCAACACGACAATTGTCGTAGGTCGGGGAATGACAAGGCCAGTGATTTAAGCCCACAAGAGCAACATGTGCAATGAAGATCATGCAAGACACAAGGGTCGGCAAGGTGCCAACTCAGGGAAAATATAGCAAATGGAAGTACGAGGTTCGAACAGAGAGGGGGTATATCTTCTGACAAGAGAAAGACCAAAGGTTGTCAAGTGGAGTCATCAAAGGAATCAAGATCGAAGTTTGTGGTATCCGTAAAGAAAGGGACAATATACATACCTAAAGAGAGTTGGATTTTGAACAAAGAAGAAGTGAAAATGGATAGTCGGTGAACAGGCAAGGCACTCGGTTGGAAAGTAGTCGCCATCAAAAGTTCAAGGCCACAACCAACCACCGCTTTTAAACTAACTGATTTTTCTTTGCTTTGAAACAGGGGCATAGATGTTATTGGACCGATAGAGCCAGCAACTTCCAATGGGCATAAACTCATTTTGGTTGCGATTGGTTATCTTACTGCATTGGGCCAAAGCAAAGGGCAAGTTTGCGCCAAATTGGCAGGGATCGTTTGTGGTGTCACGGGTGTTGTCCAATGGAGCATTGTATTTAACAGATGTTGAAGGAAAGTATGTAGAGACTGCTATCAATTCAGATGCAGTCAAAAGATACTATGTATGATTTCTTTTCAATTATGTGTTTTGTATTATGTTGTGATTTTGGAATTGAAATGACGAAGGCATTTTATTCTCTATCCAAACACTTTATCCATTGATAACCCCTTTGAGCCTTAATAAATATATTCTTTCATATTCCTCTCTTGGAATCGCTTTAGCGTAATAAGATCGAAATTGCCAAAATGAAAAATGATGAAAAAATGAAAATAAAAAAAAATGAAAAAATGAAAAAATGACGACGAGAAGAGAAAAAGACAAAATCGAGAAAAAGTCAAAAAAAAATCCATCTAACTAATGAAGTTGGATGAACTACGTCCGACTTGATCCCGAAAGGGTACGTAGGCAGCCTCTCTGAGGTTCAGTCACAATAAAGAAAAAATCCAAAAATTCCCCACATATTGAAACTGGGGCAGAAGTTATGTTTAATAATTCCGAGAGTTGTAAATATTTTTGAACCCTCGTGAAATTTTGAGCCTTTATACCTTTCTTTCTCAACCCATCCAAAAGCCACGTTATAGTCCAAAAAGACCTTCTGATCAATTCGGAATTGATAACGAATGCAATGAAGGAGGAGCGAAACATCGGACAACACCTGTGGTAAGAAAACAAAATGCAAAAGGGAAAAATGAGAAAAAATGAAAAAAAAATGATGAGAGAGTCTCATCGGTGAAAACCTTAACCGGCACTGTGAGACGACTGTGAGGTTGAGAGAATAAATGAGAGAGTCTTATTGGTGAAAACCTTTTGAGGCACCGTAGGGCGATCGTGAGGACTACCAGAAAAGAGAAAAGCAACAAAAAATAGTATCGGTTTGGGTTGAAAACAATTCGGAGACAGAATAATGATTGGAACGAACTGGGTCAGAGTTTAAATACATGGCATGGTCAGCGGAATCAGCCAGCAAATACCCAGATAAGTTCTATCATTTCTCCAAAATACCCTCACCTTTCTTTCATTTTTCTGCATTTCATTGTTTATCTCTTGAGAGCTAACTACCAGCTCCTGATAATGAAAGTTGAAACAACACTGGATCAGAAAGGAAGAATTGGGAAGGAAATAAGGAAGCTTGGCAAAACATGGCCAAAGGAAAAGAAAACAAAACAAAAATAGAAAAGTGAGAAAATACAAAAAGAGTCCACAAGGGATAAGCAGTTAAAAGTTATGCAGCATGAGAAAAGCAAAAGAAGGAAGCAATAAGAAGCGGGGACGGCAGATGCCAGTTGCTAGCAGTTTATATCTAATAAATTTTGTTTCATGATTCATGCAGGAACAAAGTGTCATTATTCACTTTAAAGCGAATGTGACCAATGTGGAAAAATAGAAAACACCCAAAAAAGAGGAAAGTTTGACGATAAGTAGAGAAATTCACAGATGAAAGACAATTGGTAAAAGAAAATACCAAAAAGAGGAAGTTTTAAATCATGGTTGAAATTGGGGTGCCCGCCCGAAGAATGGTATGGCAATTTATTTTTAATGTTTATTGTTGAAGTCAGGGTGCCCGCCTGGAGAATGGAATGGCATTTTACTTTAAGTTTTTAATTGAAGTTTTAAATTGTTGTTGAAGTCGGGGTGCCCGCCCGAAGAATGGAATGGCGATTTATTTTTAAAGTTCATTGTTGAAGTCAGGGTGCCCGCCTGGAGAATGGAATGGCATTTTACTTTAAGTTTTAGTTGAAGTTTTGAATTGTTGTTGAAGTCAGGGTGCCCGCCCGAAGAATGGTATGGCAATTTATTTTTAAAGTTTGTTGTTGAAGTCAGGGTGCCCGCCTGGAAAATGGAATGGCACTTTACTTTAAGTTTTAGTTGAAGTTTTAAATTGTTGTTGAAGTCGGGGTGCCCGCCCGAAGAATGGTATGGCAATTTATTTTCAAAGTTTGTTGTTGAAGTCGGGGTGCCCGCCCGAAGAATGGTATGGCAATTTATTTTTTAAAGTTTTTGTTGAAGTCAGGGTGCCCGCCTGGAGAATGGAATAGCGATTTATTTTTCGAAGTTTGTTGTTGGAGTCAGGTGCCCGCCTGAAGAATGGAATGGCAATTTAATTTCTGTTAGGCGCCCACCTTCTAATACGGGAATACATTTCTGCATTGCACGTTTAAATTCTGTGAGGTGCCCACCTTCTAATACGGGAATATTTTCTGCATCGCATTGCACGTTTAATTTCTGTTAGGTGCCCACCTTCTAATACGTGAATACTTTTCTGCATTTTGCATTGCACGTTTAATTTCTGTTAGGCGCCCACCTTCTAATACGGGAATACATTTCTGCATTGCACGTTTAATTTCTGTTAGGCGCCCACCTTCTAATACGGGAATACATTTCTGCATTGCACGTTTAATTTCTGTTAGGTGCCCACCTTCAAATACGGGAATATTTTTCTGCATCGCATTTCATACATATCTACATTTAAAAAGAAGAAAAAAAAAGGAAAAAGAAAAAGAAAAAGAAAAAAAGAAAAAATATGAAAAGAAGAAAAAAAAAAGAAGAAAAAAAAATGAAAAAATTCGGACATTCAATAACATGATGTGCCCAGTCACCATACTGGGGCAGAAAAATCTTTCTTTGGTTGTTTATTTAGTCACAAGCAGGGGTCCACCTGGAGAATGGACGAAATATTTCATATTGAAGAGGTTGAACAAGTCAAGGCAATAACAGGAATGCCAGTGAAAAGTTGAACATTTTCAAGGCGATAACAAGAGTGCCATTGGAGCGAAGATACAAGTTGAAGGCAATAACAAGAATGCCGTTGCAAGGAATACAAGACACAAGATCAAGAAAATACAAAAAACAAGTTGGAAGACATAGATAGGATTTTTGTAATTCATGGGCTGTAGCTTAGGCTAGCTTCTTTTATTTTTACCATGGTGTAATAAGGGGTCAGCCAGCAATGACGGCAGTAACAACCAGTGAGATCACAGTCCTTGGTAGTCCCAGCTACCAGATCTTCCTGAACTACACTGACCTGATTCCTGTTTAGCCCAGGATATGTAGGCAACCTCTGAAGCAGGGTGTAAGGCCCTAGAAAATTTCGCTAAGGAATATAGGATTCTATGGTGCCACGTAGGCTAATTATTATATTTTATGTGCTATGAACACGATGGACATCAATTAGACTTGATAAATATGAGTATGAGTCTTATGGTAAGTGATATGAGGTCCAAATGGAAGCCCAAGTGTAAGCCAAATGGGAAAACTTTCGAAATAGGCCAAAATTCCAAATGGATTCGCCTATAGCTCCACTTCAAAGGATCATATATAATTATGTATAAGGTTTTATGTGGTGAATAGAATATCAAATGAAAGCCCTTTGAGTCTAGTTTCCAACGCTTCAAACCGTTCGTCATTTGGACATTCCTACACAAAGTTATGATCAAATTACCAAAGGGCTGGAAAATGCGATCGTGTGTCAGGTCAAATCTGCGATCCGCATGTTCATTCTGCGGTCCGCATGTTCATTCTGCGGTCCGCATTTTGACCGCAGATTGAACCAGTGTAGCTCATTTTTGGCTGCCGATTTTGCGGTGCATTTTTCGGCCCGCATGTCCATTCTGCGGTGCATTCTGCGATAGCAGAATTGACATCGCAGGGTTATTTGTTTTATTTTTATAACCCGACCCCATTTCAATATATAGGCTTTGGGGTTCATTTTGGGGTCATTTCTTACTGATTTTAGAGAGAGGTGAGAGTATTTTAGAGAGAGAAGGAGGAACCCAACATCTAAATCATCCAAATCTTGCATCAATCTTCAAGAATCAAGAACCCAATAGCAAGTTCTTCATCTAAGAGGTAAGATTCTATACCCTAGGGTTTAATTTCGAGTTTGGTGTATAAGATGAGTTATTGAGGTATGATTCTTGGGTTTATTAGTATTGTGTATACATACATGTACAACTTAGGTTTATGGGAAGATTGTTTAACTTAAATAACTAAAGATTGGGTTAGGGAATGAAGGAAGTCTTAAAAAGGGGATTCGAAATCAAGATGCTCAACTAGTGTTTGATAAATTGTTCAAATGGGCTAGTTTCATGAATATCTTTCTAATATGTGTTTAATTTTGTTATGTTTCATAGTAGATTGGAATTGCTAGAGTTTTTGGAGTGTTGTAGTAACTTAAGGAAAGCTCAATCGAGGTATGTATGGCTAACTTTGATTCTTGTGAAATCGCCCTTATGTGTGCAATTCGTTTGGCATGTGTTTATTTGAGAGATTGTGTGTAATTTGTTGATTTTGTTGTTGGGTATCTAATTGATGTTAAACTACATGTGGTGTGGTATGAAATATGAATTGAAAGATAACAAGGGAATTGAAATTGGTGAAGAATTGTGAATAATGGTTATGATGGCCTTTATGGCACCTTGTGGAAAAGAAACGAAACACTTGAAAATTGGTTTATTGTGGAAAATTGTTGAACATACTTGTGTGAATATTTTTGATTATGGAAATATTGTAACTTGGTTGTGATATTGGCTTGATAAGTAATAGAGAACATGGAACAATGTGAAAGTTGCTTATTTGAACTTGTTGAAATTGTGTGTAGTACCTTATCTCTGCTGTTTGAAATTGTTGTGTTTTAAACTGTAAGGCGGGGTCGTGTTGCGCGCCGCAACGTGAGGAAATAAGGTGTGGGTTGGGGTGATAAGGGTGACCGAGGTAATAAGGGTGGTCAGGGGCAATAAGGATGGAAAGCGATCGAAATCGCTATTGAAAATTGATACAAAAATCAATGATGTGAAATTGTGAAAGGAGACAGCAGGAGAGTTTGCAACCTGGGGGGCACTGATTGCCCCTATGTTTGACTACTTGCAATTTATGTGGTTGATTGGTTGTTGTTCTAATTGTTGACCTTGAACGTGCTTATGTTGAGACTTATCTGAAATGAGAAAAAGGTGGAAAACATGGTTGGCTGGCTTGATTAGTTTTGATGTAATTTAATGGCTTGAGTTTACTTGGGACAAAGTTTGTCCATACATACCAGTACAATTCAAGTGTACTGACGTCCCTTTTGCCGGGGACGCTACATTCGTATTATGATTGTAGGTGAATCAGTAGCAGGTACTTCAGCTCATTGGCAGTAGCATCCTTCATCTTCCACTGCCCGTTTTGGTGAGCCCCTTTCCTTTCGGGCCCTACGTGGCTCATGCCACTCTTGTTTAGACTTTATTTTGATTTTGTGTAAGGTATAGCCGGAGCCTTGTTACCGGCAAGTATTGTATCGTCCTTTGTATCCTAGAGGTTCCGTAGACATGTAAACTGTGGGATTCGAGGCTCATGTATATATTATGTTGGGCGTTGTAAAAATTGTAAACTTGTTAATGAATCACTCGCATGGTTATGTTTGTATATTGTGAAATCAGTTATAATTGGTAAGGTATTTGGTTAATGAGAAATAATAAACACATGGGTAACACGTGGGAATGAAAGGCACCCAGGTCCGCTTGACTGGGGCTACCTAGTCAGGCGCCGGTCATGTCCCTCGATTTGGGGCGTGACAAACTTGGTATCAGAGCCAAAGGTTTTAAAGTGTCCTAGGATGTCTCGGAGCCGTGTCTAGTAGTGCCCTTCTTATCGGTGTGTTGTCGACCACATAATATAAGTTGGGGGCTGCACGGGCATTTAGGAATTTACCCATTTCTTTGATATTCCAGATCGTGCGATATGGCTCAAGATATGGAGCTAATTTCCTCTCTAAGTATTAACCTCAATATTGGTAATTTTGATACCATAATCTGTGAATTTGAAGCATGTAAGGTGAGATTTATCTCACCATTAAGTCCAAGTGGATCATCCAAGGACTTGTTAGAAGAATGTGTTGAGCCATGGAGTGATTGGTAGAACTTGTTGTTAAGGAGAGTACCCTTGTTCCTACTAATGTCACTGCACCACCAGATCATGTAGTATATCATCGGTATGTACGGCTAAAACCCCGTCTCTTAGAAATTAAGCTTCCATGGTGTCCGCGTAAATGTTATAGGTTTAAAATATAATTTATGTAGTACCCGTTTTGTTATGTTAAGCGAATTATTGCTGTGAAAATATATGTGGGAGGTACTTCTTCATTTGTTTAACATATTATTCTTGGTAGATGAGGATATGTAAAGAATGTGAACTATGTGCTAAAATGTCTTGACTTCAAGTCAAGTTTGAATTGATATTTTGATGCCAAATTTTTTTGAGAAAACTTGTTATGGTTGATTCTTCCAAAATGTTGTTATGTGTACCAAAGGTATTTGTTTGATTGCATCTAGTCGTTGGTAATGTATAAAGATGTTTGGAAATGAAGTAAGTGACTGTGGAAATGTGGTAAGACTAGATGTTGGACTCTAGCCGTGTTTGATACTTTACATGAATTGGTGTTGTGACCCGATTTTGTGAAAGATGCATTCCAATATGATCAATGTGCTATTATTGACAACTTAAAATGGGTGCAAGGGGTATGAATCACGTATTGAAATGTGAAGGCCTTAAATTGAAATTGAAGCAGCATATATTAAATAAAACTGTGTGAAGTCCTATTTGCATAGAGATGTTGAAATAAGTCAAATGTTTTTGAGGAATAGAGTATAGACAATGTGTCAAGAACTTGAAATGAAATTGTACCTGGCAATATTTGTGACATGAGAGAATATGAAACGGATTATGATGTTGATGTGAAATATGCGGAAATGATGTGAAATGTGGGGAAGAAGAGACTGTGTTATGGAATGTGGCCTAGTGCCAAGACTGATGTGATAATTATGGCCCCAAGAGCCGACGGACAAATATACGAGAAAATGACATGATTCTTTTATTTGATAATGTGGTGATCATTTAAAGTGTTTAATTCGTAATTGTGATTTCCTTATTATTGTATGAAGCACATAGGTGTATAATCTGATATGTGAACCCTACAGAAGGGCTATGATATGCATCCTATAGGTATGGAACTTATGTGAAAACTATGTGATCCATTTTATTTGGTAATGTGGCGATTGTTTAAACTTTTTGTTAAACCCTTATGATTTCTTTGCCCTTGCATAGATATGTTCTTAAAAAGAATCCAAATTACAAAATAGTTCATGCACATGCTCTTTTAATGAGACGTATTATTTACAAATTCTCCCGATCACAGTTCTAGTATGTACAACCTCCTATGGAATTGACATCTATAATTATGTTCCTGCATTGAGTTATAACACTATTGATATTTCCTACTTGCTTTTCCTAAATTCTCAACAAAGGACTATTCCCGATGAATTTCTTACAGAAACGTCTCATTTAAATTGACAACATCTGCTCACTTGTGTCTATACATGCACCATCGTAAAGTTTGTACATGTGGTGTCAAGTTCCATGCAAAGAATCTAATATTTGTGATCCTTCTCGAGTCACTCTTTTACTTAGTTGTGTGTGTCTTATATGGCTTGATCATTCAATCTACTCTCTTACGAGTATCATCATGAGACCCTTTCACTGTCTAGTAACATATATGCACATCTCAGTGCCTATCATATGAGTTCATATCAATCAAAATGGTCAATGTGTGCATAAAGTTTTTCTAAAAATTCAGATCCTCACATCCCGTCATAGGAAAGATCTTGTGTCGCCATAATTTTTGTTTCCACTTGAGATATCCCGTAGTAAGTAGCTCACTTGGTTTCTAGTATTGTGGTTGCCCGTGATGTAGAATTGTATTGTAGTTTGGAAGATAGTATAGCATAGGCATGTCCAACTCATAACGAATGATTATTCTCTCTGTATGTCTCCACAATGTGTTAATTGTATTCCTTATTTAGTGAAGTCGTTGTGCTAGAACCCAACACTTGTACGATAACCATAAGAGAACATGCCCTTCTATGTATCACTATGACATTTCCTTTTTCAAGTCAAAACCTATGGAAATCTCATCATGAACATTTGCAAACCTTCAGCGATTATTGTGCATTGTCTCATTGTGTTTGGTTTTCTTCACACCCTCAACTTCTAGAATCATGGACTATGTCATTGTCATGTGTGGAGAGTTTTACTACCCTTGGTATCTCACCTTCTTGGCTAGATATGAGTGTTATTTGCCTTCCCCCTGGAGCGTCGTGTTAACTATTTGAACCATCTAACCAATTCATGATTTTGTCCCAATATCAAGATTTCCTAGCTATTGAGTTTCACTCGTGAAAGGTTGAGATTAAATGACTTCGGATTTTTGTACATATCATGAACATGTTGATTTGAATGAAAAAATTGGTCGTAATATTTTAGTTTCCTCATATAAGATCAATTACCAAGAAGTGTTAAGTTTTCTAGAATATGGTAATCTCATAAGCGTTCAATTCTTTTCATCCTTATAGGGTTGTGGCATAGATTCTGTGCGTCAAGTAATGTTAAGAGTGTAATTCAGCTTCGTGTATTTTGAATCCCATATGACATTCAAAGTGCTAGAGTATTCCTATTCGGGGTCGACGGATTTTCCCTACCCTTTAGAAAATGAGTGGTTCACGTACTTGAGTATTCCTCCTTAATGATTCCTATTTCCCATGTACTACTTACTCCTATGCCTCATTTGTGTATTAATTAAGGTAGTCACGGTGATTAACCATGTCAGTTTTGTTAGTAGTAACATTTCATGTCTTTTAGTATACGACCTCATAAAGTGCTCTACCCAGTGCATTAATGGATTCCTGAAGAACTCCAGCCTGATCTTGAACTTTGTTGTTCCTCGTTGTATTAGATCAGTGGGTATTGTAAGTTTAGACAAGTCAAAGATAAAGCTTCATAGTGTGGTCACATATATATTGATAGATAATTTATGGTCAGTTTATGGTATCACATCTTAGGGTAACTATTAAGGGTCATCAAGGGTTTAGTGTGAGTGTACCCCTAAAAATATTATGTGAGTTGATAATAAAGGTAACATGACTGTATTACACATTAGGTTGCAATAGGTGTATGATATTCCCCATAATTGTTCCTCATGTACTTTTTGTTTCCATATGTTTATGTCTAAGAAGATAGTGAAAACAAAATGTGGGTATGAATTGACTTTATTGAGCTATATGATCATGTTAATATCCTATATGATGCACTACTAGCAAGACTCATGATGGCTTGACTTCATATGGACTCGTTGATTGAAATGAAATTATATTCTTGTTGATGAACACCTTTGCGATTACATTAATGGCTGGTAAGGACTATTATGAACACATGATTGTTTGTTTACTATGAACTGACATCCTTGATGGTATGATGCCAAGTTATGGAATTGTGGGTTATTGTTGTTATCATGAATTGCAATATCCAGTGGAGTGTAAATTGTACAGTGGAAGTTATCAAAAGGTAAAGTCAATGGATAATTATCTCATGCAAGATGTTTATCTGTCATCCTTGTTATGTATTTTTGGGAGTTGATATTACTTCTGAGAAGGTGTTATGACAATGCTTGTAAGTCAATAATGTCGTGTGGAAGGATAAATGTGTCGTGGAAGGAAAGTACTTTAGTTTGATTGAATACCAGTTAGTTTTGACTTGGAATGTACCATATAGGTATTTTGATGTAAAACTGTGCTGTCCATGTTCTAGTATCCTTATGATAATGTAGTGCTTGTAATACTGGGATTAGGATTATGGATATATACATTGTGGTGCTATGTATAATTGTGGATGTGTTGTTGAGACGAATTTGGTGATTCCCTGGCAGGAGGATAGGCCTAGTTACAAAGGAAACTCTGCCGAAATTTCTGAAACATTTAGGAGTTAGTGAAAATTTAGAGACTGGAGGTAGGTTAGAAAAAGAGATGTTTGATGTTAAAGTGTTTGGGAAATACTATACTCCTCATTCGAGGACGAATGATCCTAAGGGGGGAGAATGTAAGGCCCTAGAAAATTTCGCTAAGGAATATAGGATTCTATGGTGCCACGTAGGCTAATTATTATATTTTATGTGCTATGAACACGATGGACATCAATTAGACTTGATAAATATGAGTATGAGTCTTATGGTAAGTGATATGAGGTCCAAATGGAAGCCCAAGTGTAAGCCAAATGGGAAAATTTTCGAAATAGGCCAAAATTCCAAATGGATTCGCCTATAGCTCCACTTCAAAGGATCATATATAATTATGTATAAGGTTTTATGTGGTGAATAGCATATCAAATGAAATCCCTTTGAGTCTAGTTTCCAACGCTTCAAACCGTTCGTCATTTGGACATTCCTACACAAAGTTATGATCAAATTACCAAAGGCTGGAAAATGCGATCGTGTGTCAGGTCAAATCTGCGATCCGCATGTTCATTCTGCGGTCCGCATGTTCATTCTGCGGTCCGCATTTTGACCGCAGATTGAACCAGTGTAGCTCATTTTTGGCTGCCGATTTTGCGGTGCATTTTGCAGCCCGCATGTCCATTCTGCGGTGCATTCTGCGATAGCAGAATTGACATCGCAGGGTTATTTGTTTTATTTTTATAACCCGACCCCATTTCAATATATAGGCTTTGGGGTTCATTTTGGGGTCATTTCTTACTGATTTTAGAGAGAGGTGAGAGTATTTTAGAGAGAGAAGGAGGAACCCAACATCTAAATCATCCAAATCTTGCATCAATCTTCAAGAATCAAGAACCCAATAGCAAGTTCTTCATCTAAGAGGTAAGATTCTATACCCTAGGGTTTAATTTCGAGTTTGGTGTATAAGATGAGTTATTGAGGTATGATTCTTGGGTTTATTAGTATTGTGTATACATACATGTACAACTTAGGTTTATGGGAAGATTGTTTAACTTAAATAACTAAAGATTGGGTTAGGGAATGAAGGAAGTCTTAAAAAGGGGATTCGAAATCAAGATGCTCAACTAGTGTTTGATAAATTGTTCAAATGAGCTAGTTTCATGAATATCTTTCTAATATGTGTTTAATTTTGTTATGTTTCATAGTAGATTGGAATTGCTAGAGTTTTTGGAGTGTTGTAGTAACTTAAGGAAAGCTCAATCGAGGTATGTATGGCTAACTTTGATTCTTGTGAAATCGCCCTTATGTGTGCAATTCGTTTGGCATGTGTTAATTTGAGAGATTGTGTGTAATTTGTTGATTTTGTTGTTGGGTATCTAATTGATGTTAAACTACATGTGGTGTGGTATGAAATATGAATTGAAAGATAACAAGGGAATTGAAATTGGTGAAGAATTGTGAATAATGGTTATGATGGCCTTTATGGCACCTTGTGGAAAAGAAACGAAACACTTGAAAATTGGTTTATTGTGGAAAATTGTTGAACATACTTGTGTGAATATTTTTGATTATGGAAATATTGTAACTTGGTTGTGATATTGGCTTGATAAGTAATAGAGAACATGGAACAATGTGAAAGTTGCTTATTTGAACTTGTTGAAATTGTGTGTAGTACCTTATCTGCTGTTTGAAATTGTTGTGTTTTAAAACTGTAAGGCGGGGTCGTGTTGCGCGCCGCAACGTGAGGAAATAAGGTGTGGGTTGGGGTGATAAGGGTGACCGAGGTAATAAGGGTGGTCAGGGGCAATAAGGATGGAAAGCGATCGAAATCGCTATTGAAAATTGATACAAAAATCAATGATGTGAAATTGTGAAAGGAGACAGCAGGAGAGTTTGCAACCTGGGGGGCACCGATTGCCCCTATGTTTGACTACTTGCAATTTATGTGGTTGATTGGTTGTTGTTCTAATTGTTGACCTTGAACGTGCTTATGTTGAGACTTATCTGAAATGAGAAAAAGGTGGAAAACACGGTTGGCTGGCTTGATTAGTTTTGATGTAATTTAATGGCTTGAGTTTACTTGGGACAAAGTTTGTCCATACATACCGTACAATTCAAGTGTACTGACGTCCCTTTTGCCGGGGACGCTACATTCGTATTATGATTGTAGGTGAATCAATAGCAGGTACTTCAGCTCATCGGCGGTAGCATCCTTCATCTTCCACTGCCCGTTTTGGTGAGCCCCTTTCCTTTCGGGGCCCTACGTGGCTCATGCCACTCTTGTTTAGACTTTATTTTGATTTTGTGTAAGGTATAGCCGGAGCCTTGTTACCGGCAAGTATTGTATCGTCCTTTGTATCCTAGAGGTTCCGTAGACATGTAAACTGTGGGATTCGAGGCTCATGTATATATTATGTTGGGCGTTGTAAAAATTGTAAACTTGTTAATGAATCACTCGCATGGTTATGTTTGTATATTGTGAAATCAGTTATAATTGGTAAGGTATTTGGTTAATGAGAAATAATCAACACAAGGGTAACACGTGGGAATGAAAGGCACCCAGGTCCGCTTGACTGGGGCTACCTAGTCAGGCGCCGGTCATGTCCCTCGATTTGGGGCGTGACACAGGGTGCGGTCAAAGCTTTTCAAAATGCTTCACAATGGAATACTCGAACGGGTAAAAATCGTTCATAGTTGCTCACTTATCTTTGCACGGAAACTCTTCGTGTCCCCGAGCAAAGAGGGGCAGCTGTGAGCACGTGATTTTTACCCTACACATGAGTTATTCCTATAAAATTTAAAATAAATGATTTTTCACTATTTTTATAATTTTGTGTGAATTTTGTGATTAGTTGTTTGCGTGTTATTTGCGTGTGATAAATAAAAATACAAAAAAATTTGCATTCTTAGGAAGTTAATTCATTTTCTAACAAATTAAAGAAAAAATAAAAAAAAATTAGTTAACTTTTAAATTGAAAATTGTCAAAAAAGAGGTAATTAGTTTAATTTTTAATAAGTTTCAAATAATTACAAAGTAGAATAAATACAAAATAAAAAAAAATACAAAAGAGATTAAAATGCAAAATACAAAACAAGAGAGGGATGAGGAGATTTGGGCCAATAACCCAGTAACCCAAACGGTCCAACCCAAGTCAACACCCCAGCCCAAACGACCCAACCCAGTGGCCCAACGCCCCAGCCGCCCCAGCCCGGTTCCCTCCCCCTGTGTTAAATCTCAGCCGTTAAAACCCATTTAATCCAACGGTCCCAATTTGTTATTACAACCTTAGTACATTAAAAAACATAACAATAATCCTTAAACATTCCAAAGACTCATCTCCTCTTCTGTCCAAACGAATAGCCTCTTCTCTTCTTCATCTCTCAGCCGTCGCTAGGGTTACGCCACCCACGGCGGCGGCAGGCTTCTGTTCCGGCCAAAAATGACACCAAACGACTCTCCTTATCCTCCTCATCACCGTCCTATTAGCTTTCTCCTTCAAAACCAACCAAAACACCCCCAAATCTCAAACCCTAATCCGCGCCGCCACCTACCACCCATGGCGGCGCCGCCTTAAAGCTTCCCCGAATCTTCACCTCACCATTCTTTTAACACCCTCAACCGCGACACAAGAATTTCGAGTCTCAAAAGTTGCCGGAATGAAGCCTGCCCGAGAAGATCTTCAAGAAGAGCCGTGAATCAAGAAAAGGGCTCGAGTTCATGAAGAAAAGTGAAGAAAAATGGAAAAAAAATCAGAAAATAGAATAAAGAAGAGAGCGGCGGAAAAGCTAAGAAATGTTATTCTTTCTTCTCCTCTGCTAATTTTGTGTTACGATTCTGATATGTCAAGGAATTCAATTTCTGTTTCTTTTATCATTGTTTCTGATTTGATGCATCGATTTTCAGTATTAGTTTCTGTTAATTTACTAAATGGTTAGTTTTGTTAATTTCCTAAGACAATGATAAATACACTATAAATCTATTTTTATGTTTAGTCGAATAAATATATTGTGAATTGTTTCTTGTTTTTGTGCTAATATCAATGTTAGATTGTTAGATTTGCTGTTAATTTTGATTCTTATTAGTATTGTTTGATTTTTTAGTTCTGATTTTTATTAGTATTGTTTAGCAATTTTTGGATTTTTAGATTATGTTAGATTGCTGTTAAAAATATTAGTTTCTGTTTTTGGGAATTACTTGTTAATTGTTGAATTTGTTAAATTTGAATCTGTTTGTACATGCTGTTTCGATGATTAGTGAATCTGTTTATGCACCTGTTTGATCCTGTTTAGAATCCTTCTCTTAATATTGATTAATTGATGATTGTTGAAATTTTTTAATTGTGATTAGTGAATTCAATATTGTTCAAACGGGTTTGATTGGTTATAGCTGTTAGTTCGATTAGGAAAGTTGTCCCTTAGACAATTTTAGGTTCAAATTAAGTCGATAGTTGAAATCACACGATTCGTAGCAACCTCAGGCGATTACTTGATAGATTCAATTTCGTGTAGTTATCTCGATTAACAAGACTCACCATCTATCAAATTGTTCCCCCGGGTCTTGTTAATTGAATAATTGAACAAAAGTGGCTATGTTTGTAAGACTGCTTAGGGTTGGTTATGAGTATAATGTGAATTTAGTTAGTGAATTAATCTGAATTTAAAGTAGTTAATAGGGCCAATTGGCTAGTTGAGCAATAGTCACTTAATTGTGGCTATTTGCTAAATACCAATCTGAAAATGGGTTAAAATAGGAGTAAAATACAGAAATTAGGAAAGTAATTAGCATTAAGAAGTAGGGGTAAATGGGGAATAAGAATTGGTATAGTGGTAATAAGCTTAAAAGAGGAAAGGGTACAATTGGGATATGAATTGGCATAGTTATTATAAATATAGAGCTTTTAGGGTAATTTGGGCATAACAAAAGGTATCTTAGTTAATAATAAAAGAGAATGAGGGCACAATAGGTAATGCAAGGGAAATAGAACATGGTAGAGTATTCTAGAATGGGTCTTAGTGTAGAATTCAATGAAATAATTGCACTAACTTGTGCAACAAGTCAAGAATTGAAGGGTTTTTAATAAAAATTCAGATTTTTCTTTTATGCCTATAAATAGGTGATTTTAGCTTGAATAAAGGGGGTTCCTACTGATTTTAGAGTTTTCTTTTAGGATTTGGAACCCAATAAACCTCAGAAAAATCACAAAAATACTGGTCAAATTCCCAAATCTGAAATTAACCTTTCAGGTTCATTTTCTTCTAGTTTTACCATCAAATTCATATAAAAAGAAATCCCAAAAATAGTAGATTCGGCATAAATCAGTGAAGAACAGTCTTAATGTGAAATTGGGTTGTGAAGTGATTTTGAATTTCTGAAAATTACTTTCTGGGTTAGCTGTTTGGGTCCTATTCACTGTTGAAACATTGAGCTGCTGTTGCTGTGAAAATTACTGCTTGAAATGCTGCTCCTGCCTCCCGTTGTTGCTATTGTCAATTAGATCTAATGGATTTCAACTTTTCAGGTACACATTTGTAATCTAAAGCTATTGGAAATAAATCGAAGTGCTGATCCCTTCTCTTATTGATTTCTTTTGATTTTACTGTTTTCGTTTGCAATTGTTATCGATTTAGGAAGTCTGTTATGAAGTTAAACTTTTTTTTTTAATTGAAAGTCAAAACTGGACTGTTGTGATTTAATTGATATTGTTTCTAGTATTGACTATTAGATGTATTGAAATAGCATGCTTATAGCATAGTTGGAACTGTGTAGTCGTATTTCTAATGGCTTTGTAAAGCTATATAAAAGTCGACATACTGCTACTATTTCAGTCGCTTCATGTTTGAACTAATAAGAACAGTGGAAGATGCTTTCAGTAATTAATGGCTTAAAAGATGATTTAAGAAGAGAGAAGTATTTGTAAATGGCTGGATTTTGTTAATTCCAAAATGCTGGTTGATATAGCTGATTTAAAAGTATCGTCTATACAATATGTGCACGATTATTAAAAAGAAAGAAAAATCCAGAAAATTACTGGAGGACGTGTGCAACGAGCTAGTCAAGGAAATTGAAGAAGACCAAACGATTAAAAAATATGTCGTCTCTGTCACAATAAAAAAAAACCTGGATATTATGTCATTTTCTGGAAAAAACAGTGAAGTTTGTTTTGGTTTTAGTTCGATACGCAGCTTCATGTTTGATTATTTTATATGGCCTGTTTCGTCTTAATGTTTGGGCTTGTCTCAGGCCCAGCAATTTAAATAGAAAAATATAATATACACCTCTTAGGGTAGAGACTTTAAAATTAATTGAGACGAGCCTCGCCTAACGTTAAACAAGCGGGGCCCCCTTTAGAAATGATATAATACAAGTAGACTCGGGAAGACTATTAGTTAATTTCATAGTCTTACCCAAAAATAATTAAAAGCCGATAGACTATTTTAGGGCACGATTTTAATATACCTTCCTATGAATGAGTGTGCACTTGGTGCGACTCAAATCCAAATCTCGGTAAAGCTGAAATACACCAAAAGTCATAGGCGTACTCTGGTTGCGGTATGACTCGAGGCGTGTTTTCGCGATACCGCAAATTCCTAAAAAATAATAATATTTAACGTAAAAGCACATTATGTTGTTAAAACCTATAACTGAGTCAAACAAAAGTCAAGAACGACAGTGGAGCGACCGTGCTAAAACCACCGAATCCGGGAATGCCTAACACCTTCTCCCGGGTTAACAGAGTTCATTATCCGGATCTCTGCTTCGCAGACATTTGTAAGAGTCAAAATTCCTCGGATTCGGGATTAACCGGTGACTTGGGACACCATTGTCATTCCCAAGTGACGACTCTGACTAATCTCTAAAAATCCCGAACCGATTGTCCTTTAATTGGAAAAACTTCTTCCCTTACGTTATTTTATCCGTTTCGGGTAATTGAATGTCGGGGTGTACCCTACGAGTGTATTTATACGCCATAAGTGTTGGGGTAGTAAAAAGGGAGGTGTGACAACAAGGATAAAATGTTAAGACATTTTTTAATGGTTTCTAAGTTTGATACATGGTATATCAAATAATGTATCTACGGGATAGCACGTTTAGGAATCACCTATGTAAGTGTGAAGTGTAAGCCGCTTCAAGGAGAATTCTATAAGGCCAATTCTCTATGCACTTATGAACCAGGTGGTGTTCATGGCTGAAACGAACACAACAATGAGAACCAAAGACGGTTAAGGGTTGATTGTGTGACTTATGGTTGTCTAGGTATACACCAAAGCTCGACAGTTCAAAGATATCAATTCTACCGATTGACCGAGTATATCCGACATAAGTTCACTACGGAAAGTTCAAAGGGAAACCTACTTATCTAGATGCGATTAATCCTACTTGCGAATCACACAGTATTTTCATGCATATTTTTTCACATATGTCCATTCCCCATTCATGTGGGGGATTGTTGTATTTTTTTTAAAAGGATGTGAATGAGAAATGGAAGAGGCACCTTTTGGATCGCACCTCTCCATAAGAGGCACCTTTTAGATTGCACCTCTCCATATCACCCTTCCTTTGTCTATAAATTTAGAGGCTTGGCCTCATATTTTAGATATGAAAATCAGATGGAAAAATCTGAAAATTTCTCCCCTCTTTTTATATTGTTGCATTATTTTCAAATAAACTTAAGTGTCAAGTGTGATTTGCTCCGTCTGTTGAGTTCGCTGAAATTCTGCAGTTTCGATTGTCAGTGTTGCAGAATAGTTATTTCGTTCTATCCTGGGAGGAATTAATCCAAAACCTTGGGCAACAGTGAGGGGATTAAATTCCTTAAGGACACACAAGCAACTTGTGGGCTCGGAATTATTATTTTACGTTTTGTTTATTGAACTAACGTTTGCTTACTTCTCTGATTTTCTGATTTTGAACACAGATTTCCAACAATTATCTCTATTGGGGTTTGCATATGTTTTTCCGGCTAATTTATGTATTTTTGTAAATTTTACTTAGCCTATTTCCTTTTTATGGAAGTTGATATTTCTTTCTAGAAATCGGTATTATTTTGAATTTTTGGCTGATTTGCTCTGTTAGAAATTCGTGTGTATAATCATTGATTCTTTCCTTGTTTATGACCTTAATTGGTTATCCTTGCCTTATTTGATTGCCCACATATGTTGTTGACTCTTACGGACTCTTTACATGGTATTATTAGGATTCTTTTCTTAATTAGAATCCCAATTGTTACCGTTTGGCTAATTTTCCCTAATTATATCACGACCCTAGTTCACGAATCGTGAACATGTCATGACGGCACCCAGTCTTCGCGAGCCTAACACAACGCGGAATATACATTTTTATGAGCAAAATATAAGATAACAGCGGGATAATATAAAATAAATGTAATAAGTGCCGTGCGGCACATGCACTTCGCCAAATACTAGAAGAAATACAACCACCAAGACCCAAAAATTCACGGGCAACACAGACTAAGAAACTTCACCAAATACCAAAAGAAATACAATCACCAAGACCCAAAAACTCATGGGCAACATAGACTAAGAAAGAGTACAACTGTGGCTCTATACATCAAGAGTGTCTACACAACGAAAATAAGGAATAACTGATATCACTAAGAAGAATAGAAGAAGACCCTCCGGATCTGCGGACATAGCAGATCATACCTCGAGTTCTCCTGAAAGTGCTCCTAGGTCACCTGTAGTGCGCCTGATAAGATATACCTGGATCTGCACAACAAAAGTGTGAAGAAAAGTAGCATGAGTACACCATGGCGGTACTCAGTAAGTGCCAAGCCTAACCTCAACAGAGTAGTGACGAGGAAGGTCAGGGCCCTACCAAAAAATAATAAAATATAATGATAATAATAATACCGAACAACTCAAATAAGAATAAGTCTGAAATAATAGCAATTGAGATAAATACTACAATTGTCTACAATTAAGCGAACAAAGAAAAATCAACACAATAAGTACAAATCAACAAATCCAGGATCTCCGAGAATTGAACCCGTAGTACCTCTCTATACTCAGCAACTCAGGATCTCCGGGAATCGAACCCGCAGTCCATATATCAGTCTCATAGGATCTCTGGGAATTGAACCCGCAGTCCTTTGTCTCAGTATCACAGGATCTACAGGAATTGAACTCGCACTCCGTATATCAATATCTCTAAATCTCCGGGAATTGAAACTGCAGTCCGTATCTCAATATCTCATGATCTCCGGGAATTGAACCCGCAGTCCTTATCTCAATATCTAAAGATCTCCAAGAATTGAACCCACAGTCCTTTACCTCAGTAGCATCGGATCTCCAGGAAATTAACCTGTAGTCCACAAAACACAAACACAATGAATAAGAGGAAAACATAAAGAAATATGAAGTTCACAGCTACAATTTACACCAAATCAAGTCTCAACAAGTTCTAGGGAGTTCAATTAAGGCAAGTAGGCACTTAGACAGATAATACTATCTAATCATGCTTCCCTAGCTATCACCAGATAAATCTTGCAATTAAATTAATTAAATAACAAAGATAACACTAATAGAGCAGTTCAAGTAAGGTGGTTTTCAACACTATGCACAACTACATGCCTATCAACTCGCGTACAAGGCATTTAAATCAACACATATATATCCTAGGGGAGAAAATTCCACCACGCAAGGTTAGACAAGTCACTTACCTCAATCCCGGTACAAAACCGCTAAGAAACGACTCCCTTGTCATGAGTATCCGACTCCGAGTGGTCCAAATCTAGTAAAACCAATTACACAGTGTAAATAACATCGTAATTAACTAATTACAATGATAAAATTAAAACTATAGCGCGAACACGGGTGAAATGACCAAAATACCCCTGCAGCCAGTGGCTCGGAATTAAAATATTTTTACGTTTTAAAAACCCTTGTACTCTCATGAGTCTAACCATATAAAATTTCTCAAAATCGGACTCCGTTTGATTATCCAAATCAATGATTTTCGACAATCCATGCTTCGAGCAAAATCCTCCATTAACCCACCTCCAATCCTCTATTTTCAGAGGTTTAATCCGAGGTTTAACAATATATTAACATAAAATTAGTCTATGAGTGATTACCAGATGTTTCCCCTTGAATCCCTTCTCAAAATCGCTAAAATCCCCTCCTAGTTCGAAGCTTCCAATGTGTGTAATGTTCTGAAATTCGAACACTTACTGCCCATTAATCACTAGGCGGTTTCCGCTTCTACGATCCCAGGCCTGCTTCTGTGGTGTTATTGTCACTTATCCGACATTTCATTAAACTCCCTCCAACCTCTTATGCGGTTATACACTCGCTTCTGCGAGATCACTTAAGCGAAAATCTTCCGCTTCTGCGGAACCTGATGACTCACTGGGCTCCGCACCTGCAGACACTTGTCCGCTTCTGCGGAGTCGCCTCTGCGACAAGGCACATGCTTCTGCGGATTTGGATGGCCTCCCATAATTTGCACTTGCGAATGTAACGACCCGACCCGTCGTTACGGGAATTTACCACTCCGTCATGTTGCAATTACATAATTCATGCTTTTATATAAGTGTTAGAGTCTATCGGGTAAATTAGGAGTGAATTGGATTGAAAATGAGGCATATAGCCTTTTTGAAGGAGACTTGAATAAGGAAAGTCAACCCGGAGTTGACTATTTGGTTAGAGGGCTCGGAATCGGATTTTGATGATTCGGATAGTTCCGGGAGGTGATTTGTGACTTAGGGGAGCGATCGGAATTGAATTTGGAGGTCCAGTGTAGAAATAGGCTTGAATTGGCTAAGGTTGAATTTTGGCGAAATCCGAACGGTAGGTGAGATTTTGATCCGGGAGTCGGAATGGAATTCGACAGTTGCAATAGCTCCGTTAGGTGATTTTGGATGTGCCTGCAAAATTTCAGGTCATTCGGACGTCGTTTGGTCGGGTTTTTGATTGAATGCGTAATTCGGAAAGTTTTAAGGAATTTAGGCTTGAATCCGTGTGTAATTGGTGATTTTGATGTTTAGGATGGTGTTTTTATGATTGGAACAAGTCCGTATCGTGTTTTGGAGTATGTTGGTGGTTTTCGTTGGGGTCCCGGGAGCCTCGGATTGATTTCGGGGGTCCAAACGGACCATTTCTTCTATTTTTGGAACTGCTGTTGGCTGCTGGTTTTGTTGCAGACGGATGCTCTATGCGATCGCATAGGGTTATTGCGATCGCATAGAAGGATGGAAGTGAGCCCCGAGTTGTTCTATGCGATCGCGTAATAGGAGATGCGATCGCATAGGTATGGAAACTGGCACTATGCGATCGCAGGGTCATTTGTGCGATCGCATAGAAGAGATTGGAGGGGTGAGAAAAATGTTCTATGCGATCGCATAGCAAGGGGTGCGATCGCATAGGTTTGTCGGACTGTGCATTGCGATCGCATAGCTAGTGTTGCGATCGCAGAGAAGAAAAGATGAGGCCTGGAAGGTGGTGCTATGCGATCGCGGGAGAGCATTGCGATCGCATAGAAGGGGAAATTGGCAGGAAATTTAACTCTATGCGATCGCATAGGGTCATTGCGATCGCATAGAAGAGATTGTTCTGGCAGTGAATTAAATCACAGAACAGAGGGGTCGCGGGTTCATTAACCCAAAACCCCATTTTTGAGTTCCAAGAGGAGAAATTGACGGGAATTGCTGGTAATTCATCGGGGATTCGTTGGAGGTAAGTTTTGTGGCTTAATTACATCTTTTTAACATGAAATCCTTGGTTAATTCTCTGTAAATGGGAGATTAAATGTGGGTTTGAGCCCTAAGCCTAAATTGAAGAAAAACACCGATTTGAGTGGGCAAACGGAGTCCGATTTTGGTAAATTTTATATGTATGGACTCGTGGCGAGACGAGGGTTCCGAAATGTGAATTTCGTAAATTTTCGGAATGTGGGCCCGGGGCTCGGGTTTTGACAACTTTGGGAATTTTGATGTAAATTGAGTTGTATTGATTGGGTGTCGTCCCATTGGCCTAAATTGTTGTATTTTTACTGTATTTGATCAGATTCTACGTGTGCGGAGCTTGATTCTCGTGGCAAGGGCATTGCGGAGTAGTCGTCGCGCCGTATTGAGGTGAGTAATAGATGTGGGTGATGACCAGCGGGTTCGAAACCCCGGTATACCACTTTGTGACGCCGTATAGCGGCGAGACACGCACACTCTTGAGAGTGCGGGGTCGATCATGAACTGGAGACTATATATTAGTCCGACCTGTTGATACTGTATTATTGGCTATTCTAGAGCCGTCGAACCTCCTTCTCGGATAGTTGCATATATATATATATATATATATATATTGTGATAATGGCCACTCTTGAGCCGAGGAACCCCTTCTTGGGCGGTTGAGTATACATGTGGGCCGTGAGCCAGTTATTGGATCCCGCGAGGATCGTTATCATTGTCTTATCATATAGACATGCTAGTTTACTACTAGTCCGCAGCTATTTTGTTATTATGCCAATTCCAATCTCTGGAACTTGACATTACTGTTTTCCAACTGAAAAATGATAGTTTACTACTAGTCCGCAGCTATCTTTGTTATTATGCTAATTCCAATCTCTGGAACTTTATATTACTGTTTTCCAACTGAAAAATGATAAAAGAGTTTTAAAAAAAAAACTACTTTTGAGCCTGCGAGGCTGTATCTGCATATTAGCTGACTAGTAGTGGATCGGGCTGCACGCCGCAGCGAGATATATGTTGGATCGGACTGCACGCCGCAGGGGAATATCTCTATGAGATGTGCTTGGGCTGTAGGAGCCCCTCCGGAGTCTGAACCCCCACAGTGAGCACGGGTACCCAAAAATTGGAGTCGAGCTACACGCCGTAGCGGTCATATCATGCATTGCATTGCATTTAGCTACATCTGCTAGTTGTTATGCTATTTATTGGTAATTGTTGGAAACAGGTACAGTGAAGATTGATTCTATGACAGGGTAGCTGACTATAGCTTTACATAGTGCTTTATTGCGGATTTCTTATCTGCGCTGTCTTACCCTTGTTTATTACCACTGAGTCTGGCAGTACTCATTTTACTCCCCGCACCTTGTGTGCAGATCCAGGTACCTCTCAGCAGTGATCCAGTAGCTGTGCGAGGCGACGTTTGTGGATATTCGAGGTAGCTGCAGAGTCCGCAGGACCCGATATTCCTTCCTACTTGTCTTTGGATTTTGTATTGACATTTCTTTCCGCACTTGGTATTTTGTAAACCTTTATACACTTATGTTCTTTAGAGGCTCATGACTCTTGACCCTTCGGTCTATGGGAGTTGGCACGTGTTGGGACTTGGTTCCCTGTTTTTAATATGTATCTATCACTGTTGAATTATTTCCGTATGCTTAAATGGGATAAAGTGAGCTTATGGCTCCGTGATTGTTGTTAATTGGTCAGGCTGGCCTAGCAGTGTGTTGGGCGCCATCACGACCGGATTTGGGGTCGTGACAAGTTGGTATCAAAGCCTAGGTTTACTAGGCCTCATGAGTCTTGAGCCGGTTAGTAGAGTCTTGTGGATCGGTACGGGGACGCCTGTACTTATCCTCGGGAGGCTGCGAACCTTTAGAAAACACTTCACATTTCTTGGAATTCTTATCGTGCGCACTTGATTCAGCTTGAGATATAATTTTTGAAATTCCTTCCACACGTCTATGTACGCATCGAGCGCTCAGTAATGTAATTGCCTTATGGCTTGTGATTTCCCCGAACGAGGGGCGAGATATAATCTCGGTGAGTTCATGTTGGCCAGTAGGGATGACTTGAGGCTGGACCTTGTTTATGACTTGAGCATTGAGGTGTTGATTTTGTGAGTGGTGGCAATAGATAATGTATTGAGGGTTTGAAACCCCGTATTTGCACTATAAAGTGATGTGCTGAGATGGAATACGCGTCATGTGACGAGCGTGGTGGTATTGTGACCGGGGATTTGGACTTGATCCTTCCCAATTGATAAATTACTGTGTAAAGTGACTAAGACTGGGCTTATATCTATGTACTTGGGCTAGTAGCCATGTTTGGGGCCTTGTGCCGATCTGTAGAGTATTATGGAAGGTTTACTAATGGATGAGTTGTTAATTGTTCGACTCTTATCTAAACCGTTGTGTAGCCCCGAGCTATGGGCGTGGTGAATATTTATCATATCTTGTAATTGGAAGGTAAAATGCCTTATTTGTAGTGGAACAAGTTTAAACTCAGGAAGACTAAAATGATTATGCTATGTGTATCCTGGTGGAAGGTATTGTGCTGAAATTCTAAATTGAGGCGAGGTAGGTGGGTTGATTCTCATGTGTAATTGAAAGGTATTGATATGTGTCATGATTCGAGCAGATACATCGCAGGTTCAAGTATACATTGTGATGATATAATTCGTGTAGTATTGATATTTAATGTTGTTGAAATACATTGTGATATCTTGTTGAGTTGTGGAAGTATAGCTAGGATGGTTTGGTGATTCTCTGGCAGGTGGATAGGCCAATTTACAAAGGAAACTCTGCCGAAATTTTTGGAAAATTCGGGACTTAGAAAAGATTTTGTCACCTAAAGAGGGGCGTAACTGTTGTGTGTGAATGAATGCAAGAATTGCAAAAGAGTTAATATTTCTGATGATTCGAATCTCCGCCGAAGCTTGTAAATGACTTGAGTTTAATATCATATTAACATTTCGGCATCACTTGAGTTATAATGATATGAGTGGTTGAAAGTGCTTTGATGAATGGCTTCGAGCTAAGTTGGGGAGGTTGCTATTGATTAACCGATTGCACTATTGTGTGCTATGTTGATTCTGTCTCTAAGTATGTTGGGAAATTCTGGTAAAGGTTATGGTGCTTCGTAGATGTGAAGAAATACTAGGGTATTTTGAACTGAGGTTGGTAAGGAATGCTTGGTGTATAGAAAAGAGTGATAGCTAATAGTATCTATATGTAATCATGATCTGCAGTGTCAGAATCCTAATAAGGCACGAGTGGTTCTGTTCAATAAGACAGTTGAATTACAGCTGTATAAGGATGACTGACGCCCGAGAATTGTTTACGGTGTTCAAGATTTTACTTGTAACAGTCAGGTGTCTCAAATTTGTGCATGTGGCTAAAGATGGTGGTTTCGTTAGAAGAGATCGGTACTTGTGTTATATTATGTGAATGAAGGGATTCTATGTAATCCGTATTGGAAGGTAATGATAACGAATTCAAATCGCAAGAGGTTCTTCAAAATAAAGTATTGTAGGATGTGATCCTTCGGGAAATATTGAGAGAATATTCAGTGGCCTATATGTCTTAGACCGTGTGGTCTTATGTACGAGTCTCATGTGGAATGAGTTCATGTGTTATGGTGCTACAGTAGTGGCTAATATTAAATCAAAGATGAATCAGAAAGGAAACCGGGTAAATGGAATGACTTGTTAATAAACCGAAGCGGTATGATAAAGAATACGACTAATTCCTGGTATGTGGTTGAAGTAAGGAGTCTTGCAGATATTGTGCAATAAAGCTTTTGAGTGTTGGCGGTCGTGTAACCCGATATGAGTATAATATGGGTATAAGGACTCAGTCCTGGCAGTTTAACTTATGCAATGAATGGGAAGAAATAGTTTGTGATGTGTTTTATCATGGTTTGAAGATGAGTATATTCCTATCGATATGCGAAGCGTGGAATATGTAATGAGTTTTCTTCTATATGGGATCACGAAAGTCCTTGACTAGTTGAGTGCGCCAATGTTGAGGCGGAGGAAAGGGATATGAATTTTCATGTTGTCTTAGTGTGATATGGTATACACGATGTGTTATGGAAAGTTGATAATGGTATATTCTAGGTTTTGAGATCAGTTCATAATATATGGAAAGTCAATAAAATTATTGAGCAGCGCGGACAGCTGCTGGTGGTTTAAGAAAATGGTACTGCTATTCTAGTAATTTGGCAGGGTATATGGTGCAAAGGGACAAGGTAATGTAAACTGATAATATCCATGGTAGAGTGGTATTCTCTTGTTGGATCGACTAAAATAATTGAGTCGTTGATGGCATAATGAAATTTCTGAATGGCTGTCGTGGTATGAATGGACGCTTGATGTGCGTTATGTATATGTACGGTGAAATACGGAATCGGGCATAGTGATTCATATGTTATATATGTGTAGGAGACTTGAAATTCTCGTTAATCCGCCTATGCAGTGGTTGTATATCGTGTGCATCGACACCGTTTTGTGATTATTGGAAATCGGAAGCCTTAGAGGCTCTCTCTTGACTTGATAAAACGAATTCGGATTATGATACTTAATTGCTGACTGGTTGACATAAGCCAGGTCGTCTAGACTAATGTGATATGGGCTATGTCGGAAATGGCACAAATTGCGTAGCAGAGAACATCAGAGTATGCTCCAACAGAGTAGTTGTACACAGGACCAGCGGACGGCTGGTAGGCATTGCTTTGTTAGTTGGACCTTAGTGGCGGATGTTAGTGTAGAAGTATCTACCATTGATTCAGTTCCAGTATTGAGAAACGTTGTCGGATGCGTTTCATGTGGCCAAACTTGAGGCGATATATGTTTATTATGATGAGCAACTTGACTCGACGCGTATTCATTTGACGAGGGTTACTTGGATCGGGTGGCACGCCGCCACAGGTATGGTATCTAGATCGGGTGGCACGCCGCCACGGGTATGTCATTGGAGCGGGTTGCACGCCGCAACAGAATATTGTGAAAATATAGTTAGTTATATGTTACCTGGTATACAATACCTCCTGGCTTCTGAGGAAGAGTCCGTATTGAGTATCGCTTGGCGAAGGGCACATCGGTTGTGTTCTTTCAGGATTTGATAGCATACGTTAATTGTTTCACCGTGGGTGAGGTTGATTGCTTGGGTTCAGACCTAAATATGTGTGTGGCTGATCGTTTTGAGCTTAGTGGCTTGAGGTGCTTCATGAGTAATAACGTTGGGATAGAATCACGAATCATGGCAAGGCCACGTGATGTTATGACCTCTCGAGGAGGATTCAGGTACTCTATTTCTATAATGCGAGACGCGATCTCAGTTCTATATTATGATGGCACAGAGGGATTAAATTGCAGCTCTATTTGCTGGAGACAGTTGTCATGATTTGAGCTGTCATGATTCGAGTGTGTGCGGACGTTTCTATTGGAGCCTATGTTGTGCTCGTCGTGGCTTAGGCCGGTGTTGAGGTGTCTTATCACCAGTGCGATGTGTTATAATCGAAATGGCCGTTGGAGTCATTACTGAATACGAGCATATTGGGTCTTAGCTTGTTAGAAAGGTAGAAACCGAGGTTTGGCTCCGAAACCTATCGTGGTATGAGTTTTAAAAAGGGAAATAAATTCACGAATGGTTAACCCGAGAGATGGGTTCGGTATATCACGTGCTTCAGCTGCCGTGGGCAGGATATGGAGGTGTTGGAATAAGACTCTATCTAATGAAAGAGGTTTTCAGCTAGTATTTGGTGATTGTGGCCAGTTGTTGTGATTAGAGACTATCGTCTCGAGTGATTGGGTTGTTTGATACATCATATGATCTCACCCGGAGTAGTGACTATGGCTTATTGCAGTGGATTCTAGTGTATCCTGAGTACAGGAATGGGATTAGCAATTGGTATATGATTTCAGAAAGTACAATGTGATTTATGGTTCGGATGGGCTGTGAAATTTTGACTATATGGTGTTTTCGGACTTGCGTGAGGTAGGGTGACGTATGATCGCCCGAATATATGCTGGGTAAGGTCATTCAGCTATTGAGTTGCTTCTAGTACCACTCCGGTACGCTCGAGGACGAGCGTTTGTTTAAGTTGGGGAGAATGTAACGACCCGACCCGTCGTTACGGGAATTTACCACTCCGTCATGTTGCAATTACATAATTCATGCTTTTATATAAGTGTTAGAGTCTATCGGGTAAATTAGGAGTGAATTGGATTGAAAATGAGGCATATAGCCTTTTTGAAGGAGACTTGAATAAGGAAAGTCAACCCGGAGTTGACTATTTGGTTAGAGGGCTCGGAATCGGATTTTGATGATTCGGATAGTTCCGAGAGGTGATTTGTGACTTAGGGGAGCGATCGGAATTTAATTTGGAGACCCGGTGTAGAAATAGGCTTGAATTGGCTAAGGTTGAATTTTGGCGAAATCCGAACGGTAGGTGAGATTTTGATCCGGGAGTCGGAATGGAATTCCGACAGTTGCGCAGTAGCTCCGTTAGGTGATTTTGGATGTGCCTGCAAAATTTCAGGTCATTCGGACGTCGTTTGGTCGGGTTTTTGATTGAATGCGTAATTCGGAAAGTTTTAAGGAATTTAGGCTTGAATCCGTGTGTAATTGGTGATTTTGATGTTTAGGATGGTGTTTTTATGATTGGAACAAGTCCGTATCGTGTTTTGGAGTATGTTGGTGGTTTTCGTTGGGGTCCGGGGGGCCTCGGGGTGAATCCGGACCATCATCCGGCATTTTTGGAACATGAAAAGTCTGCTGTAAATTGCAGATCACTGTGCAGAAGGCTAAGCCTTCGCGGGGGCAATGCTGTGTATTGCGATCGCATAGAAGGATGGAAGTGAGCCCAGAGTTGTTCTATGCGATCGCGTAATAGGAGATGCGATCGCATAGGTATGGAAACTGGCACTATGCGATCGCAGGGTCATTTGTGCGATCGCATAGAAGAGATTGGAGGGGTGAGAAAAATGTTCTATGCGATCGCATAGCAAGGGGTGCGATCGCATAGGTTTGTCGGACTGTGCATTGCGATCGCATAGCTAGTGTTGCGATCGCAGAGAAGAAAAGATGAGGCCTGGAAGGTGGTGCTATGCGATCGCGGGAGAGCATTGCGATCGCATAGAAGGGGAAATTGGCAAGAAATTTAACTCTATGCGATCGCATAGGGTCATTGCGATCGCATAGAAGAGATTGTTCGGGCAGTGAATTAAATCACAAAACAGAGGGGTCGCGGGTTCATTAACCCAAAACCCCATTTTTGAGTTCCAAGAGGAGAAATTGACGGGAATTGCTGGTAATTCATCGGGGATTCGTTGGAGGTAAGTTTTGTGGCTTAATTACATCTTTTTAACATGAAATCCTTGGTTAATTCTCTGTAAATGGGAGATTAAATGTGGGTTTGAGCCCTAAGCCTAAATTGAAGAAAAACACCGATTTGAGTGGGCAAACGGAGTCCGATTTTGGTAAATTTTATATGTATGGACTCGTGGCGAGACGAGGGTTCCGGAAATGTGAATTTCGTAAATTTTCGGAATGTGGGCCCGGGGCTCGGGTTTTGACAACTTTGGGAATTTTGATGTAAATTGAGTTGTATTGATTGGGTGTCGTCCCATTGGCCTAAATTGTTGTATTTTTACTGTATTTGATCAGATTCTACGCGTGCGGAGCTTGATTCTCGTGGCAAGGGCATTGCGGAGTAGTCGTCGCGCCGTATTGAGGTGAGTAATAGATGTGGGTGATGACCGGCGGGTTCGAAACCCCGGTATACCACTTTGTGACGCTGTATAGCGGCGAGACACACACACTCTTGAGAGTGCGGGGTCGATCATGAATTGGAGACTATATATTAGTCCGACCTGTTGATACTGTATTATTGGCTATTCTAGAGCCGTCGAACCTCCTTCTCGGATGGTTGCATATATATATATATTGTGATAATGGCCACTCTTGAGCCGAGGAACCCCTTCTTGGGCGGTTGAGTATACATGTGGGCCGTGAGCCAGTTATTGGATCCCGCGAGGATCGTTATCATTGTCTTATCATATAGACATGCTTAGTTACTACCTTCTTGGGCGGTTGAGTATACATGTGGGCCGTGAGCCAGTTATTGGATCCCGCGAGGATCGTTGTCATTGTCTTATCATATAGACATGCTAGTTTACTACTAGTCCGCAGCCATTTTTGTTATTATGCTAATTCCAATCTCTGGAACTTGATATTACTGTTTTCCAACTGAAAAATGATAAAAGAGTTTTCAAAAAACTACTTTTGAGCCTGCGAGGCTGTATCTGCATATTAGCCGACTAGTAGTGGATCGGGCTGCACGCCGCAGCGAGATATATGTTGGATCGGACTGCACGCCGCAGGGATATCTCTATGAGATGTGCTTGGGCTGTAGGAGCCCCTCCGAAGTCTGAACCCCCACAGTGAGCACGGGTACCCAAAAATTGGAGTCGGGCTACACGCCGTAGCGGTCATATCATGCATTGCATTGCATTTAGCTATATCTGCTAGCCTGTTATGCTATTTATTGGTAATTGTTGGAAACAGGTACAGTGAAGATTGATTCTATGACAGGGTAGCCGACTATAGCTTTACATAGTGCTTTATTGCGGATTTCTTATCTGCGCTCGTCTTACCCTTGTTTATTACCACCGAGTCCGGCAAGTACTCATTTTACTCCCCGCACCTTGTGTGCGGATCCGAGTACCTCTCGAGCAGTGATCCAGTAGTTGTGCGAGGCGACGTTTGTGGATATTCGAGGTAGCTGCAGAGTCCGCAGGACCCGACATCCCTTCCTACTGTCTTTGGATTTTGTATTGACATTTCTTTCCGCACTTGGTATTTTGTAAACCTTTATACACTCATGTTCAGTAGAGGCTCATGACTCTTGACCCTTCGGTCTATGGGAGTTGGCACGTGTTGGGACTTGGTTCCCTGTTTTTAATATGTATCTATCACTGTTGAATTATTTCCGTATGCTTAAATGGGATAAAGTGAGCTTATGGCTCCGTGATTGTTGTTAATTGGTCAGGCTGGCCTAGCAGTGTGCTGGGCGCCATCACGACCGGATTTGGGGTCGTGACAGCGAACCTCCAGCCGCTTCTGCAGACTCGCTTCTGCGGTCCAAGCTCCGTAGAAGCGGAAATAATAGAAGGCAGAAGAAACTCTGCTGCAACTTCAAATTTTTCTCACGTTTAATCACCCGAACTCATCTCGAGGTCCACGGGACCTCAATAAAAAACACCAACCTACTCTAAATCACAATACGAACTTGTTCCAATCATAAAATCATATCATTAAACACAAAAATCATTAAATTATGGCAAATTCAAGCCTAAGTTTCAACCAAAACTTCTGAAACCTACATTCTATCAAAAACCCGACCAAACGATGTCCGAATGACCTGAAATTTTGCAGACATATCCAAAATCACCTAACGAAGCTACTGCAACTATCAGAATTGCATTCCGACTCCCGGATCAAAACCTCACCTATCGATCAGATTTCCAAAAATTCCAAACTTCGGCATTTCAAGCCTAATTGAGCTACAGACCTCCAAAATACATTTCGAATGCGCTACCAACCCCGAAATCACCTAACGGAGCTAACAGAACCATCATATTTCCATTCCGAGGCTATCTTAACACTATTCTGAATACGGGCCACTTTTCAACTATAAAGCTCTCATTTAGGGACTAAGTGTCCCAAAACACTCCAAATTTTAACACCGAGCATCCCCGCAACCCACGATAGCAGAAATGAACCTAGGGAAAACAATTAATAGGGGATCGGGGCAAAAATTTCAAAAATGAACGGCCGGGTCATTATATCTTCCCACACTTAAACATTCATTCATCCTCGAGCGAGTATAGAAAACATACCTGAAGTGGTGAATAGATGAGGGTACTGGCTGCGCATATCCTGCTCGGTCTCCCAAGTCGCCTCCTCGGCCGGCTAACCCCGCCACTGGACCTTCATTGAAGCAATGTTCTTTGATCTCAACTTCTTGATTTTCCTGTCCAAAATGGCCACTGACTCCTTAACACAAGACAGATCCTCGTCTAGCTGAACAGAAGTAAAATCCAACACGTGCGATGGGTCATCATGGTATCTCCGGAACATAGAGACATGAAATACGGGATAGACTCCGGCTAGGCCGGGAGGTAAGGCCAGCTCATAAGCAACCTCCCCAACATGCCTCAAAATCTCAAAAGGTCCAATGAATCTCGGACTTAACTTCCCTTTCTTCCCAAAACTCATGACGCCCTTCATGGGCGAGACCCGAAGTAGAACCCGCTCGTCAACCAAGAAAGCCACATCGCGAACCTTCTTGTCCGCATAACTCTTCTGTCTGGATTGGGCTGCACGAAGTCTGTCCTGAATTACCTTGACCTTGTCCATTGCATTCTGGACCATCTCAGTACCTAGTAGAGTAGCCTCACCCCGGCTCAAACCAATGCACGGGGGACCTGCACCTCCTACCATATAGGGCCTCATATGGCGCCATCTGAATGCTGGACTGATAACTGTCATTATAAGCAAACTCCGCCAATGTCAAGAAATGATCCCATGAACCTCCAAACTCAATCACACACATACGAAGCATATCCTCCAAGATCTGAATAGTGCGCTCAGACTGGCTCCGTCTGGGGGTGAAACGCTGTGCTCAGCTCCACCCGAGTGCTTAACTTCTGCTGCACAGCTCTCCAGAACCGTGAAGTAAACTCAGTGCCTCTGTCTGAAATGATGGAAACTGGAATACCATGCAGCCGGAGTGTCTCCCTGATGTAGATCTCCACCAACTGCTCCGATAAGTAAGTGGTTCACACAGGTATGAAATGTGCGGACTTGGTCAGCTGATCCATAATGACCCAAATGAATCGAACTTCCTCACAGTCCATGGAAGTCCAGATACGAAGTCCATGGTGATGCGCTCCCATTTCCACTCTAGGATTTCAATCTGCTGCATTAACCCACCAGGACGCTGATGCTCATACTTCACTTGCTGGTAGTTGAGGCACCTAGAAACATAGTCGGCTATATCCTTCTTCATCTGCCTCCACCAATAATGCTGCCTCAAGTCCTGATACATCTTCACGGCACCCGGATGGATGGAATACCGCGAGCAATGGGCCTCTGCTAGAATCAACTCTTGAAGATCATCTACATTGGGGACACAAATACGCCCATGCATCCTCATCACTCTATCATCCCCGATGGTGACATCTCGGGCATCACAATACCGAACCTTGTCCTGAAGATCTTGCAAATAAGGGTCATCAAACTGCCGCTCTCTGATGCAATCAAATAGAGAAGACCAAGAAACCATATAGGCCAGAACCCGGCTAGCCTCCGAAAGGTCCAATCTAACAAACTGCCTAGCCAAAGCCTGAACATCCATCGCCATAGGTCTCTCTGAAGCTGGCAGATATGCCAAACTCCCCAAGCTCCCTGCCCGGTGACTCAAGGTATCGACAACCCCATTGGCCTTGCCCGGGTGATAAAGAATAGAAATATGATAGTCCTTCAACAGCTCTAACCATCTCCTCTGACGTATGTTCAGGTCCTTCTGTTTAAGCAAGTGCTGTAAGCTCCGATGATCAGTGTAAATCTCATAAGGAACCCTATACAAATAATGACGCCAAATCTTCAAGGCGTGAATAATGGCATCTAGCTAAAGATTGTGGACAGGGTAGTTCTTTTCATGTACCTTCAGCTGTCGGGATGAGTAAGCAATCACCCAAACGTCTTGCATCAGTACTGCTCCGAGTCCAACCCGCGAGGCATCATAATATACCGTATAGGACCCCGAACCGGTGGGCAACATCAAGATAGGGGCTGAAATCAAAGTTGTCGTGAGCGAAAGCTCGCCTCACACTCCTATGTCCACTGAAAAGGGTCCCCTTTTGGGTCAATCTGGTCATAGGTGTTGTGATTGAAGAGAACCCCTCCACAAAATAACGGTAATAACCTGCCAGACCAAGGAAGCTATGAATCTCAGTAGTTGAGGAGGGCCTGGGCCAACCCTGCACGGCCTCCAACTTCCTTGGATCCACTCGAATACCTTAGCTCGACACCACGTGGCCTAGAAATGCCACCGAACACAGCCAAAATTCACATTTAGAGAACTTTGCATATAATTTTTTCTCCCTCAGAGTCTGAAGCACTATCCTCAGGTGCTACTCGTGCTCTTCCCGACATCGGGAATATACTAAAATATCATCTGTGAAAACAATCACGAACGAGTCAAGATACGGCCTGAATACACTGTGCATCAAATGCATAAAAGCTGCTGGGGAATTAGTCAGCCCGAAAGACATAATGAGAAACTCGTAGTTACCGTACCGAGTCCTAAAGACATTCTTCGAGATATCTGAATCCCTAATATTCAGCCGATGATAACCAAAGTGCAAATCAATCTTGGAGACCACTTGTGCGCCATGTAGCTGGTCAAATAAGTTATCAATACGTGGCAAAGGATACCGGTTCTTCACTATAACTTTGTTCAACTGGCGATAGTCAATACACATACACATAGAACTGTGCTTCTTCTTCACAAACAACACAAGAGTACCCCAAGGCAAAACACTAGGTCGAATGAAACCATTACCCAACAACTCTTATAACTGATCCTTCAACTCCTTCAACTCAGGAGGAGCCATGCGGTATGGAAGAATAGAAATAGGCTGAGTGCCCGGAAATAAGTCAATACCAAAATCAATATCCCTATCGGGCGGCATGCCCGGGAGATCAGCTGGAAATATATCAGAGAAATCACGTACCACTGGGACGAAATCAATAGAAGGAGTGTCAGTGTTCTCACCTAAGCTAGATAAGTTGCACACCCATTCTCAACCATACACTGAGCTTTGAGAAAGGAAATAACACGGCTTGGGGTGTGATCTAGAGTACCACTCCACTCAATACGTGGAATGCCTGGCATAGCCAATGTCACGGTCTTGGCGTTACAATCAAGAATAGCATAGTGGGATGACAACCAGTCCATGCCCAGAATAATATCAAAATTAACCATACCGAGTAAGAAAAGATTAGCTCTAGTCTCAAAACCACAAATAGTGACCAAACACGACTGATACACACGGTCCACAACCAAAGAATCTCCCACCGGAGTAGAAACATAAATGGGGGCACTCAAAGAATCCCAAGGCACAACCAGATGTGGAGCAAAATAAGAGGACACATATGAAAATGTAGTACCATGATCGAATAGAACCGATGCCTCTTTGTGACTAACCAAGATAATACCTGTGACAACAAAATCGGAGGCGACAGCTGCAGCGCGATCAGGAATAACATAAATTCTGGCATGACCCCTCTCTCGAGGGCGGCCTCTAGCACCCCGATCCCCGCCCCTGGCTGGCTGGGCGGGTGGATTGGCAACTGGGGCTGGAATGATGGCCCGCTGGCCCTGTGAACCACGCTGAGGCTGCAAAGTCTGTAGAGGCGCTCCCCTCCTATGCCTAGGGCACTCCCTAACCAGGTGGCGAGTATCCCCGGACTCAAAAATAAGCCCTGGGAGGACGCGATAGTTGTGACTGACCGTGTAAGGCCCCAGAAAATTTCGCTAAGTAATATAGGATTCTGTGGTGCCACGCAGGCTAATTATTATATTTTATGTGCTATAAACATGATGGACATCAATTAGACTTTCTAAATATGAGTATGAGTCTTACGGTAAGTGATATGAGGTCCAAATGGAAGCCCAAGTGTATGCCAAATGGGAAAGTTTTCGAAAAAGGCCAAAATTTCAAATGGATTCGTACAAGGCTCCACTTAAAAGGATCATATATAATTGTGTATAAGGTTTTATATGGTTAATAACATATCAAATGAAAGACCTTTGAGTCTAGTTTCTAACGCTTCAAACCGTTCGTCATTTGGACATTCCTACACGAAGTTATGATCAAAGTACCAAAGGCTGGAAAATGATGTCTTGTGTCAAATGTGCGACCGCATTTCCTATCGCATTATTAACTCTGCGGTCGCATTTCTGTCGCAAATTGTACCCGAGAAGCTCAGTTAATTCTTCTATTTTTATAACCCAACCCCATTTCAATATATAGGCTTTGGGGTTCATTTTGGGGTCATTTCTTACTGATTTTAGAGAGAGGTGAGAGTATTTTAGAGAGAGAAGGAGGAACCCAACATCTAAATCATCCAAATCTTGCATCAATCTTCAAAAATCAAGAACCCAATAGCAAGTTCTTCACCTAAGAGGTAAGATTCTATACCCTAGAGTTTTAATTTCGAGATTTTGTGTATAAGATGAGTTATTGAGGTATGATTCTTGGGTTTGTTAGTATTGTGTATACATGCATGAACAACTTAGGTTTATGGGAAGATTGTTTAACATAAATAAGTAAAGATTGGGTTATGGAATAAAGAAATTCTTGAAAAGGGGATTTGAAATCAAGATACCCAACTAGTATTTGATAAAATGCTCAAATGAGCTAGTTTCATGAATATCTTTCTAATATATGTTTAATTTTGTTATGTCTCATAGTAGATTGGAATTGCTAGAGTTTTTGGAGTGTTGTAGTAACTTAAGGAAAGCTCAATCGAGGTATGTATGGCTAATTTTGATTCTTGTAAAATCGCCCATATGTGTGAAATTGTTTGGCATGTGTTAATTTGAGAAATTGTATGTGATTCTTTGATGTCACTATTGGGTATTCAACTGATGATTGAACTACATGTGGTATGGTATGAAATATGAATTGAAAGATGACAAGGGAATTGGAATTGATAAAGAACTGAGAACAATTGTTGTGGTGGCATATATGGTTTCTTGTGGAAAGAGATGAAACACTTGAATTGTGGTAAATTGTTGAACATACTTGTGTGTGTACTCTTTAATATGGTAACTTGGTTGTGATATCAGTTTGAAAAGTATTTAAGAATGTGAATCGAATTGTAAGTTTCTTATTTGAATTTGTTGTAATTGTGTGTAGTGCCTTATTTGCTGTTTGTGATTGTTGTGTTTGAAACTGTACGGTGGGATCGGGTTGCGCGACGCAATATGAAGTAATGAGGTGTGGGTTGGGGTGATAAGGGTGGACGAGGTAATAAGGGTGGGAGAGGTAATAAGGATGGAAAGCGATCAAAATCGCTATTGAAATATGATATAAAATCATTGATGTGAAATTGTGAAAGGAGACAACAGGAGAGTTTGCAACCTGTGGGACACTGATTGCCCCTTTGTTTGACTACTTGTGTTTTCTGTGATTGATTGGTTGTTGTTCTACTTGTTGATCTTAAATGTGCTTTGTGTTGAGAATTATCTGAGATGAGGAAAATGTGGAAAACATGGTTGGCTGGCTTAATTGATTCTCGGTGTAATATATTGGTAGTCTTATCATCGTGATTACTTGTTTAATGGCTTGAGTTTACTTGGGACAAAGTTTGTCCATACATACCAGTACAATTCCTGTGTACTGATGTCCCTTTTGCAGGGGACGCTATATTCGTGCTATAATTGTAGGTGAATCAGTAGTAGGCACTGCAGCACATCGACAATAGTATCCTTCATCTTCCACTGCCCGTTTTGTGAGCCCTTTCCTTCCTTGGGGCCCTGTGTGGCTCATGCCACTTCTGTTTTAGACTTTGTTTTGGATTTTTTTAAGGTATAGCCGGAGCCTTGTTTCTGGCAAGTATTGTGTCCTCCTTTGTAATCTTAGAGGCTCCGTAGACAGTAAACTGTAGGACTATGGCCTATGTATGTATATGTATATGTCGAGCGTTGTAAATTGTAACTTGTTAGTAATGTTAATAATGTGGTTATGTTTGTACAATGTGAATTCAGTTATAATTGGTAAGATCTTTGGCTTATGAGTAATAAACAACACAGGGGTATCGCGTGGGATAGAAAGGCACCCAGGTCCGCTTGACTGGGGCTACCCGGTCAGGCGCCGGTCATGTCCCTCGATTTGGGGCGTGACAAACTTGGTATCAGAGCCTAATGTTTTAAAGTGTCCTAGGATGTCTCGGAGCCGTGTCTAGTAGTGCCCTTCTTATCGGTGTGTTGTCGACCACATCATATAAGTTGGGGGCTGCACAGACATTTAGGAATTTACCAATTTCTTTGATATTCCAGATCGTGCGATATGGCTCAAGATAGGGAGCTAATTTCCTCTCTAAGTATTACTCTCAAGATTGGTAATTTTGACACCATAATCTGCGAATTTGAAGTATGTAAGGTGGGATTTAGCCCACCATTGAGTCCAAGTGGATTACCCAAGGACTTGTTAGGAGAATGTGTTGAGTCATGGAGTGATTGGTAGAACTTGTTGTTAAGGAGAGTACCCTCGTTCTTATTAATGTCATTGTACCACCAGATCATGTAGTATATCATCAGTATGTACGTCTAAAACCCCTTCTCTTAGAAAATAAGCTTCCATGGTGCCCACATAAATGTTGTAGGTTCAAAATATAATTGATGCAGTACCCGTTTTGTTATGTTAAGCGAATTATTGCTGTGAAAATATATGTGGGAGGTACTTCTTCATTTGTTTAATATATTATTCTTGGTAGATGAGGATATGTAAAGAATGTGAACTATGTGCTAAAATGTCTAGACTTCAAGTCAAGTTTGAATTGATACTTTGATGCCAAATTTTGAGAGAAAACTTGTTATGGTTGATTCTTCCAAAATGTTCTTACGTGTACCAAAGGTATTTGATTGATTGCGTCTAGTTGTTGGCAATGTATAAAGATGTTTGGAAATGAAGTAAGTAACTGTGTAAATGTGGTAATACTAAATGTTGGACTCTAGCTGTGATTGATACTTTGCATGAATTGGTGTTGTGACCCGATATTTGTGAAAGATGCATTCCAATATGATCAATGTGCTATTATTGTCAACTTAAAATGGGTGGAAGGGGTATGAATCATGTATTGAAATGTGAAGGCCTTAAATTGAAATTGAAGCAACATATATTAAATAAAACTGTGTGAAGTCCTCTATGCATAGAGATGTTGAAATAAGTCAAATGCTTTTGAGAAATAAAATGTAGACAATGTGTCAAGAACTCGAAATGAAATTGTACCTGATGATAATTGCGACATGAGGGAATATGAAACAGATTATGATGCTGATGTGAAATATGAGAAAATGATGTGAAATGCAAGGAAGAAGAGATTGTGTTATGAAATGTGGCCTAGTGCCAAGTCTAATGTGATAATTATGGCCTCAAGAGTCGATGGACTAATATGCGTAAAAATGGCATGATTCTTTTATTCGATAATGTGATGAACGTTTAAAGTGTTTGATTTGTACTTGTCATTTTCTTATTATTGTATGAAGCGTGTAGGTGAATAATTTGATATGTGAACCCTGGAAGTGCTATGAATTGCAGCCTAGTCATATAGAAATTATGTGAAAGCTATGTGATCTCTTTCTATTTGGTAATGTGATAATTTTTTTAAAGCTTTTGTTAAACCCTTAAAACATCCTTGTCCTTGCATGGATTTGTTCTTAAAAAAAGAATCTAAATTACAAAACATTTCATGCACCTGCTCTTTGAATGAGACGTATTATTTACAAAGTCTCCCTATCATAGTTCTATTGTTTACAACCTCCTATGGAATTGAGCTCTATAATTATGTTCCAGAATTGAGTTATAGCACTATTGATACTTCCTACTTGCTTTTTTTAAATTCTCAACAAAGGACTCTTCCCGATGAATTTCTTTTAGAAACGCCTCATTTAAATTGACAACATCTGCTCACTTGTGCCTATACATGCACCATCATAAAGGTTGTACATGTGGTGTCAAGTTCCATGCAAAGTATCCAAGATTTGTGATCCTTCTCGAGTCACTCTTTTACTTTGTTGTGTGTGTCTTATATGGCTTGATCAATCAATCTACTCTCTTATGAGTATCATCATGAAACCTTTTCACTGTCTAGTAACATATATGCACATCTCAGTGCCTATCATATGAGTTCATATCAATCAAAATGGTCACCGTGTGCATAAAGTCTCTCCTGGAAAAAAAATTGAGAACCCCACATCCCCATCATAGATATCTTGTGTCGCCATTGTTTTCGTGCCCACTTGGGACATCTCGTACTAAGTAGCTCACTCTGTCCTAGTATTATGGTTGCTCGTGGCATGGTCGTGTATTGCAGTGAGGAGTTAATATAGTAGAAGTGTGTCCAACTTATAACCAATGATTATTTTCTCATTATGTCTCCATAATGTTTTAATCGTATTCCTTATTTAGTGAATTCATTATGCTAGTTCCCTACACTTGTACGACAACCATAACAGAACATTCCCTTCTATGTTTCACTATGACACTTCCTTTTTTTCAAGTCAAAACCTATGGAGATCTCATCATGAACATCAGCAAACCTTCATTGATTATTTTGCACTGTCTCATTGAGTTTGGTTTTATTCACACCCTCAACTTCTAGAATCATAGACTATGTCATTGTCATGTGTGGAGAGTTTTACTACCCTTGGTATCTCACCTTCTTGGCTAGATATGAGTGTTATTTGACTTCTCCCTGGAGCGTCGTGTTAACTATTAGAACCATCTAACCAATTCATGATTTTGTCCCAATATCAAGATTTCCTAGCTATTGAGTTTCACTCGTGAAAGGTTGATATTAGATGACTTCGGATTTTTGTACATATCATGAATATGTTGATTTGAATGAAAAAAAAATGGTCGTAATTTTTAGTTTCCTCATATATGATCAATTACCAAGAAGTGTTAAGTTGTCTAGAATATGGTAATCTCATAAGCGTTCAATTCTTTTCATCCTTATAGGCTTGTGGCATAGATTCTGTGCGTCAAGTAATGTTAAGAGTGTAATTCAACTTCATGTATTTTGAATCCCATATCACATTCAAGGTGCTAGAGTATTCCTATTCGGGGTCGACGAATTTTCCCTACACTCTAGAAAATGCGTGGTTCATGTACTTGAGTATTCCTCCTTAATGATTCCTATTTCCCATGTACTACTTACTCATATGCCTCATATGTGTATTAATTGAGGTAGTCATAGTGATTAACCCTGTCAGTATTGTTAGTAGTAACATTTTGTGTCTCTTAATATACGACCTCATAAAGTACTCTACTCAGTGCATTAATGGATTCTTGAAGAACTCCAGCTTGATCTTGAACTTTGTTGTTCCTCGTTGTACTAGATCTTTTGGGTAATGTAAGTTCAGACAAGTCAAAGATAAAGCTTCATAGTGTGATCACATATATATTGGATAGATAAAGTTATGGTCAGTTTATGGTATCACATCTTAGGGTAACTATTAAGGGTCATCAAGGGTTTAGTGTCAGTGTACCCCTGAAAATGTTATGTGAGTTGATAATAAAAAGTAACATGACTGTATTACACATTAGGTTGCAATAGGTGTATGATATTCCCCGTAACTGTTCCTCATGTACTTTGTGTTTCCATATGCTTATGTCTAAGAAGATAGTGATAAAAAAAATGTGGGTACAAATTGACTCGATTGCACTATATGATCATGATGCACTACTAGCAAGGCTCATGATGTCTTGATTTCATATGGACTATTGATTGAAAGGAAATTATATTCTTGTTGATGAACACCTTTGCGATTATATTAATGGCTGGTAAGGACAATTATGAACACATGATTGTTTGTTTACTATGAACCGACATCCTTGATGGTATGATGCCAAGTTATGGAATTGTGGGTTATTGTTGTTATCATGAATTACAATTATCCAGTGGAGTGTAAATTGTACAGTGGAAGTTATCAAAAGGTAAAGTCAATGTATAGTTATCTCATGCAAGATGTTTATCTGTCATCCTTGTTATGTATGTTTGGGAGTTGATATTATTTTTGAGAAGGTGTTATGACAATGCTTGTAAGTCGATAATGTCGTGAGGAAGCATAACTGTGTCGTGGAAGGAAAATATTTTCGCTTGATTAAATACCAGTTACTTTTGACTTGGAATGTACCATATAGGTATTTTGATGTAAAACTGTGTAGTCTATGTTCTGGTATCCATATATTAATGTAGTGCTTGTAATAATGGGATTAGGATTGTGGATATATACATTGTGGTGCTATGTACACTTGTGGATGTGTGGTTAAGACGATTTTGGTGATTCTCTAGCAGGTGGATAGGCCTAGTTACAAAGGAAACTCTGCCGAACTTTTTGAAAAATTATGAGTTAGTGAAAATTTTGAGACTGGAGGTAGGTTAGAAAAGAGATGCATGATGTTAAAGTGTTTGGGAAAGACTATACTCCTCATTTAAGGACGAATGATCCTAAGGGGAGGGAGAATGTAAGGCACCAGAAAATTTCGCTAAGTAATATAGGATTCTGTGGTGCCACGTAGGCTAATTATTATATTTTATGTGCTATGAACATGATGGACATCAATTACACTTGCTAAATATGAGTATGAGTCTTATGGTAAGTGATATGAGGTCCAAATGGAAGCCCAAGTGTATGCCAAATGGGAAAGTTTTCGAAATAGGCCAAAATTCCAAATGGATTCGTACAAGGCTCCACTTCAAAGGATCATATATAATTGTGTATAAGGTTTTATGTGGTGAATAGCATATCAAATAAAAGCCCTTTGAGTCTATTTTATAACGCTTCAAACCGTTCGTCATTTGGACATTCCTACACAAAGTTATGATCAAATTACCAAAGGCTGGAAAATGCTGTCTTGTGTCAAATGTGCGACCGCATTTCCTATCGCATTGTTAACTCTCCGGTCGCATTTCTGTCGCAAATTGAACCCGAGAAGCTCAGTTAATTCTTCTATTTTTATAACCCGACCCCATTTCAATATATAGGCTTTGGGGTTCATTTCGGGGTCATTTCTTACTGATTTTAGAGATAGGTGAGAGTATTTTAGAGAGAGAAGGAGGGACCCAACATCTAAATCATCCAAATTTCGCATCAATCTTCAAGAATCAAAAACCCAATAGCAAGTTCTTCATCTAAGAGGTAAGATTCTATACCCTAGGGTTTTAATTTCGAGATTTTGTGTATAAGATGAGTTATTGAGGTATGATTCTTGGGTTTACTAGTATTGTGTATACATGCATGTACAACTTAGGTTTATGGAAAGATTGTTTAACATAAATAAGTAAAGATTGTGGTATGGAGTGAAGAAATTCTTGAAAAGGGGATTTGAAATCAAGATACCCAACTAGTATTTGATAAAATGCTCAAACGAGCTAGTTCCATGAATATCTTTCTAATATATGTTTAATTTTGTTATGTCTCTTAGTAGATTGGAATTGCTAGAGTTTTTGGAGTGTTGTAGTAACTTAAGGAAAGCTCAATCGAGGTATGTATGGCTAATTTTGATTCTTGAAAAATCGTCCATATGTGTGAAATTGTTTGGCACGTGTTAATTTGAGAAATTGTATATGATTCTTTGATGTCACTATTGGGTATTCAATTGATGATTGAACTACATGTGGTATGGTATGAAATATGAATTGAAAGATGACAAGGGAATTGTAATTCATAAAGAACTGAGAACAATTGTTGTGGTGGCATATATGGTTTCTTGTGAAAAGTGATGAAACACTTGAATTGTGGTAAATTGTTGAACATACTTGTATGTGTACTCTTGAATATGGTAACTTGGTTGTGATATCAGTTTGAAAAGTATTTGAGAATGTGAATCGAATTGTAAGTTGCTTATTTAAATTTATTGTAATTGTGTGTAGTGCCTTATTTGCTGTTTGTGATTGTTGTGTTTGAAACTGTACGGTGGGATCGGGATGCGCGCTGCAACATGAAGTAATGAGGTGTGGGTTGGGGTGATAAGGGTGGACGAGGTAATAAGGATGGAGAGCAATCAAAATCACTATTGAAATATGATATAAAATCATTAATGTGAAATTGTGAAAGGAGACAGCAGGAGAGTTTGCAAGTTGTGGGTCACTGATTGCCCCTTTGTTTGACTACTTGTGTTTTCTGTGATTGATTGGTTGTTGTTCTACTTGTTGATCATAAACGTGCTTTGTGTTGAGAATTATCTAAGATGAGGAAAATGTGGAAAACATGGTTGGCTGGCTTAATTGATTGTCGGTGTAATTTATTGGTAGTCTTATCATCGTGATTACTTGTTTAATGGCTTGAGTTTACTTGGGACAAAGTTTGTCCATACATACCAGTACAATTCCAGTGTACTGACGTCCCTTTTGCCGGGGACGCTACATTCATGCTATGATTGTAGGTGAATCAGTAGCAGGCACTTCAGCTCATCGGCAATAGTATCCTTCATCTTCCACTGCCCGTTTTGTGAGCCCTTTCCTTCCTTGGCCCTATGTGGCTCATGCCACTTTTGTTTTAGACTTTGTTTTGGATTTTTTTTAAGGTATAGCCGGAGCCTTGTTACCGGCAAGTACTGTATCCTCCTTTGTAATCCTAGAGGCTACATAGACAGTAAACTGTGGGACTATGGCCTATGTATGTATATGTATATGTCGGGCGTCGTAAATTGTAACTTGTTAGTAATGTTAATAATGTGGTTATGTATGTACAATGTGAATTCAGTTATAATTGGTAAGATCTTTGGCTTATGAGTAATAAACAACACAGGGGTATCGCGTGGGATAGAAAGGCACCTAGGTCCGCTTGACCTGGGGCTACCTAGTCAGGCGCCGGTCATGTCCCTCGATTTGGGGCGTGACAGACCGGCCCCGCTTCCGCTGGACTGACCCTTGGAGGTACCTCGCGCAAGAGGTGCACTGGAAACTGGGGGAACACAATAAGGCTCGTGAGGTGCTGGAGGAGCTGGAGTACTACAAGCTACTGGCAATGCTGAATGAACTGGACGACCGAAATAACCCCTGCCAAAATGACCGGCTGCTGAAGTACGGGCACCAGAGAAATGACCCGACTCAAGAGACCTCTTGGCCTCCCTCTCTCCTCGCTCTCTAGTGAGCATACCCTCGATCCGCCTGGCAATACTCACCGCCTGATGATACGGTACATCTGTCTCTAGCTCCCTAGCCATGATGGACCGAATAGACGGAATAAGGCCCTCAATAAACCTCGGCACTCTCTCCCGGATCGTGGCGACCAAGGCCGGTGCATGTCTGGCTAACCGGGTGAAACTGATAGCATACTCTGATACTGTCATAGAGCCGTGACACAACCGCTCAAACTCCGATCGCCAAGCATCACTAAGGCTCTGGGGAATAAACTCCCTCAAAAACATATCAGAACACTGTGCCCAATTCAACGAGGCAGACTCGTCTGGACTGTCCAACTCATAGGTGCGCTACCAGTCATAAGCGGCCCCTCGAAGCTGAAAAGCAGTAAAAAAAACCCCACTGGTATCAACTATACCCATAGTACAAAGGATACAATGACACTCCTCCAGAAATCCCAATGCATCATCTAAAGCCAAGTCACTGAACATCGGGGGGTCATATTTCTTGAACCTCTCCAACCTGCGCAGCTCGTCCTCGAAAGCAGCTGGCCCACCTCCATGCTGTAATGGTGACGCAGGCTATATAGTAATAACCTTCGGAACCTGCTCTACGGGCTCTCGCTGTGCAGGTGTGCGGGCTGCAGGAGTTTGGGACCCTCCCCCATCCTGAGATGTAGCTGCAGCGAAAGGAATCTACCCCGCCTGAGCTAGAGTAGTATACATGCTCATAAACTGGGCTAGAGTCTCCTGAAGTGCTGGAGTCGTAGCAGTTGTAGTATGTGTACCAGGTGCCTGCGCTCCAACCTGATCCACCGGTGGTGCAAAAGGGGCAGCGCGCGCGGGTGCTGTGGCTGCACCTCAGGCGCGTCCTCGACCTCTACCACGACCCTGGCCTCTGGCGGCGGCAGCAGGGGGCACGTGTGCCTGATCTTCACGAGTAGCATGTGTCCTCACCATCTGTGAGAGAATAGAAGACAGAAGTTTAGATTTGGAGTCAAAATATCGCACGATAAGGAATTCAAAAGAAATGAAGAGTTTCTTTCACATAGCCCCTCGTAGATAAATATAGACGTCTCTATATCATTAAACGAGACTCTAAATAACCGGTCTGTGTCTCGTGACTCCTATTAACCTAGAGCTCTTATACCAACTTGTCACGACCCTAGTTCACGAATCGTGAACATGTCATGACGGAACCCAGTATTCACGACTAGGTAAGCCTAACACAACGCGAAACATACAGTTTTATGAGCAAAAGATAAGATAACAGCGGAATAATATAAAAGAAATGTAATAAGTACCGCTCAGCACATACACATCGCCAAAAACCAGAAGAAGTACACCACCAAGACCTGGAAACTCACGGGCAACACAGACTAAGACAGAGTACAACTGTGGCTCTATACATCAAGAGTTTCTACACAACAAGATACGGAATAACTGATATCACTAAGAAGAATAGAAGAAGACCCTCCGGGTCTGCGGACGTAGCAGATCATACCTCGAGTTTCCTGAAAGTGCTCCTTAGTCACCTGTAGTGTGCCGGATCGGATGTACCTGGATCTGCACAACAAAAGTGTGTAGAAGAGTAGAATGTGTACACCACAGCAGTACTCAGTAAGTGCCAAGCCTATCCTCGATGGAGTAGTGACGAGGAAGGTCATGGCCATATCGAGAAATAACAAAAAATAATGATAATAATAATAATATTGAACAGCTCAAATAAGAATAAGTCTGAAATAACAGCAATTGAGATAAATACTACAACTGTCTACAATTAAGCTAACAAAGAGAAATAAACACAACAAGTACAAATCAACAAATCCAGGATCTCCGGGAATTGAACCCGCAGTCATTCTATATACTGAGCAACTCAGGATCTTCGGGAATCTAACCTGCAGTCCATATATCAGTCTCACAGGATCTCCAAGAATTGAACCCACAGTCCTTTATCTCAGTATCACAGGATCTCCGGGAATTGATCTCGCAATCCGTATATCAGTATCTATGGATCTCCGAGAATCGAACCCGCAGTCTGTATCTCAATAGCTCAGGATCTCCGAGAATTGAACCTGTAGTCCTTATCTCAATATCTCAGGATCTCCGGGAATTGAACCTGCTACAGTCCTTTACCTCAGTAGCATCGGATCTCCGGGAATTGAACACGCGGTCCACAAAATACAAACACAATCAATAAGAGGAAAACACAGAGAAATATGAAGTTCACAGCTACAATATACACCAAATCCAGTCTCAACAAGTTCCAGGGAGTTCAATTAACACAAGTGGGCACTTAGACATATAATCCTGTTTAATCATGCTTCCGTAGCTATCACCAGATAAATCTTGCAATTAAATCAATTAAATAACAAAGATAACACGTATTGAGCAGTTCAAGTAAGGTGGTTTTCAACAATATGTGCGAGTACACGCCCGTCACCTCGCGTACAAGGCATTTAAATAAACACATATATATCCTAGGGGAGAAAATTCCCCCATGCAAGGTTAGACAAGTCACTTACCTCAATCCCGGTACAAAACTGCTAAGAAACAACTCCCTTGTCACGAGTATCCAACTCCGAGTGGCCCGAATCTAGTCAAACCAATTACACATTGTGAATAACATTGCAAGTAACTAATTACAATGGTAAAATTAAAGCTACGACGTGAATACGGGTGAAATAACAAAAATACCCCTACAGCCAGCAGCTTAGAATCAAAATATTTTTATATTTTCAGAACCCTTGTACTCTCACGAGTCCAGGCATATAAAATTTATTAAAATCAGACTCTGTTTGTCTATTCAAAGAAACTTTGCTGCAACATCAAATGTTTCTCCCGTTTTATCACCCGAACTCATCCCGAGGTCCCCGAGACCTCAATCAAAAATTCCAACGTACTCCAAATCACGATGCAAATTTTTTCCAATCCTAAAAGCATATCATTAAACACAATAATCATTAAATTATGGCGAATTGAAGCCTAAGTTTCAACCAAAACTTCCGAAACCTACATGCTATCAAAACCCCGACCAAACGATGTCCGAATGACTTGAAAATTTGCAGACATATCCAAAATTACATAACAAAGCTACTACAACTATCGAAATTTCATTCCAACTCCCGGATCAAAACCTCACCTATCGATCGGATTTCCAAAAATTCCAAACTTCGGCATTTCAAGCCTAATTGAGCTACAGACCTCTAAAATACATTCCGAAAGTGCTCCCAACCCCGAAATCACCTAACGGAGCTAACAGAACCATCAAATTTCTGTTCCCATGCTGTCTTAACACTATTCTGAATACGGTCCACTTTTTAACTATAAAGCTCTCATTTAGGGACTAAGTGTCCCAAAACACTCCAAATTCTAACACCGAACATCTCGGCAACCCAAAATAGCAGAAATGAACTTAGAGAAAATAATTAATTGGGGATCGGGGCGTATATTTAAAAAATGACCGGCCGGGTCATTATAAGTTAAAGGAGTCTATTCTTAACTCCTTATGTGATTGGATTCTGTAATTTCCTTAATTGTTGGTTTCTGATTCCTTTACCTTATATGTTTTACTCCCTAAGTACTATATATACACTCGCGTTATGCTCCTTCAACAGACGAACTAAGTTCAGAATACACATTTACATACTTAAACTCTCTCTTCTTTCTCTGTTACTTGTGATAACTATTGGTCTAGCCGGTTGAAAGCCAAGACTAGACATTGGAACTATACCTGCTTTACATTCTGCACTTTGTTCTTTATTTAGTATCTCTCTAATTCTATTATAAATATCAAAATCCATGTGTTCTATTCTTGCACTAGTTTAATTGGCTATGTATTTGATTTATCTTCCTGTTTACTGTTCATTCATCATGCCTAAATTCTATCCTTTCTTGTTCAATTGTCTAATTAATACTACGCGCGAGTCTCACTCGATTGTTTGATACATGACCATCATGTATATTAGTTTCTGTTTATTCTCTTCAGTTAGCATACTCGTGTTAGTAATTTGATCTTCTAATGTGCTTGATTGGTTCTTAGTGGTATGACCATTCCTATCTTATGCACCCCTCTCTTCAACATGACTTTTACTCCACTGTTTCTCTATGTTTTAACTACCTATTACAATGGATGACTTGTTCAGTGGACTCCTAGTTATTCTGTGCATTTGTCATCTCAAATGTTTCCCTGTTTATGTGTTTTCACTCTATATGTTTCCAATCCTGTTCATCCCTGTTTGAAAATCTGCTTGTTAAGTGCTTGTAAACCTGGGTAATCTATGATTAATTAATTGTTTACTGAATTTTCTCCCCTCAGAATTGATTTTCAAAATTATTTTTCTACTCTTAGTGTTTTTCTCAAAACTGGTGTCACTTCTATCATCTTCTTAAAACTGTTTTCCATTTCTAAAACATTTTGACTCCTAAAGTTATCTCTACATTGTCTTACTAAGCTCCTCAAAACTATGTCAAGCACTTTCACTTTACTCTTAAATTATTATGTTCCGCTCCTCCATTGTGTGTACTGCCTAGGAATCCATGAGATTCCTCCGAACTTTGGCACACTGGGGCTGGCCCTTCTATACCGCACAGAACCAGTCCTCTATTTTATGGGTCTTGGTGTGAGCATTTCCCTGGGATCCTCGACGTCTTTAGGGAACTTTGACACACCAGGATAGCTTCTTGGCTATGAGAATTTTTGATTTTGAGATTGTATTGAAGTCTGGCATTCCTAGGCTTGTTTTGATCCTGATTTAGGCTCCCTATAGTATAGTTTTATTTATTTATGTAATTTATTCAACCCTAGTCTATAATAATATTTTTTGTAAACGGATATTGGGGTAATTAGTAAAAAAAGGAGGGTTCCTATATATTCTTTGTGGAGAAACCGGGTAGAAATCATTCTTTAGGTTTATATATGTTAATTTGCAGTAGAAATCATGATTTAGATTTATATTATATTTGTATTATGCAATAGATATCATGACTTTTGGTTTGCTAGGCCTATTTAAATCGGTGCATTAGATATCCTTAGAATAATCATGTTTACTGCTTTTGCATATTATGATACATATCATAGTTGATAATTTTATTATTCTACCTAGTTCATAGTCATCTAGAAATCCTTTCATTAAGTTATTACGGTAATCATACTTAATAAAATGACCATCTCTCCATGTGCATTAGAATCCTGTCTTAGGACTTAGTTTGCATTTGCTTTAAATCGTATCTATATCGCTTACATGAATAAGTATCCATAAAGAGGTTTAAAACAACCAAGCACATAGATATCATTTTCTAGTATAAATATGCATGAAATAAGCTTTTTATAACATTCAACACCTAGACCAGCATGCCTATAGGATTTAATAAACTCAAGCTATTTGACTAATTACCTGAATTCTATTATAGACAACATGTTTATAAGGGTACAACAGATACACACCTGGGCAAGCCTTAGGTAATTAAGTGTTTCATAAAAACTACGAAATTATATTGTGTTTGTAAAATTGTCCAGGTTTAACAAGTTCTAAAATTAGTAGGCAAACTGATCAGGTTATATCATTTTGGTTTGATATTCTATGTTTATGATGATCACTTACATATCCTGTTTTAGGACATTCTGAAATTCTTTAAAATTTGTTGTTTGAGATGTGCTACTTATTTGTTTATGTGTGGAGGTAAACATGAGCCCCTTATTTGCTTCCCTATTTGACAGTCCTATATGTTATTTGTTATCACTTAGATTTTCCCTTCTACACACCTTAGGAGTATCTAGTACTGCCTAAAGTTAGAGGTCCTAAACACCTTTAGGACCACAACGAAGGGACGGGTAAAGCACAATTAGAGTTCGTTAATTAAACTCTCTTACATAACATCTAAGGGGAGGGTAATGGGTTATAAAAAAGATATGATGAGATGTGCGCTAATGCCACATGTAACCCCTCGATTTGAGGAATGCTTATCGGGGATTGTACAGATGTGATCCTACAGGCTAACTAACTTAGGACTTTCCTTTCCTTTATTTACATATATATGCTTAGACTGCCTAAACTTCCTTTATTTACCTATGTGTGTTAGGACCGCCCAAGCTTCCTTTATTTCCAAATGTGTGCTTAGAATGGTTACCTATTAAATGAATAATTCACATAATTGAGCTCGGCCGGGACCAACCGTTGTGGACCTCTAGGGGTGCCTAACACCTTCCCCTTAAGGTTATTTCGAGTCCTTACCCTAATCTCTTGTAATGCAAATTAGTAATATGAGTTAATTGCTCTAGGTGCCCTAACACACCTTAATCCATTAGATGGTGACTCTTGAAATACCCTATTCTCAGAAGGAAATGATTTATTCCCAATGAATGTCGAAACTCGGACTCTACAAAGGAAAAATGCGGCAGGACAAGCTAAATCAATGCAAAAGTCAATATCCCCATCGTGTGGCATCCCCAACAGGTCCGCAGAAAATACCTCTGGAAACTCACAAACAATAGGTACAGAATCTATGAAAGGAACCTCCGCACTAGAATGACGAACATAAGCCAAATAAGCCAAACACCTAGCTTCCACATAAGAATTAACCCTACTGGTAGAAGGACTAGGATTCTCTCTCCAGTCCAATTGAGGTGAGCTCGGGAAGGCTAAGGTCACACAGTCTTGCGTGACTATCAAATATAATATGATAAAGTGACATCCAATCCGCACCCAAACTAACATCAAAGTCAACCATATCGAGAAGTAGTAGATCTACATTAGACTCAATGCCCTCAATAATAACCACACACAAGCAATAAAAACAATCTACAATAATAGAATGACCCATCAGTTTGGAAACATATGTAGGAACACTCAACGAATCACGAGGCACAACCAAATATAAAGACAAGTAAGATGACACATAGGAGTATGTAGACCGTGGATCAAATAGTACTGAAGTATCTCTACTACAAACTGAAACTATACCTTTGATAACAGCATCAGATGACTCAACCTCTAGCCAAGCTAGGAAAGCATAACAACGGGGCTAGGCCCCACCACTTTGAACTACATATGTATGACAACCTCCTGCTAGCTCATCCACCTCTAATACCTCAACCTCCACCTCTAGCTACCTGACCCTACCTCTAGCTGGTTGAGCTGGCGGTGGAACACCCGGTGCTGGAACTATGACAGAGAACCTGATGTTGAGAATTGATCAATGCTCGAGGGAAACATCTAGCAATGTTCCTCTTCACTAATATGCGATGGTGATACACTGTAGGGTAGCTGATCAGAATACTACATATGAAGGCCACGACCACCTGAAGCACTGTGAGAATCTTGAAGGATTGAATGAAATGGCCTTGGATGATGGCCTCTATCAAAACAATCCTACCTCCAGAAGAGGCACCACCGAGCCTACCAGAATAACGTGGCCTTTTGTCAGACCCCTGAGTGCCCTTATAGGCTAAAACCATCTCAACATGCCTGGCCATATTGGTCACATCCTGGAAAGATAACTCACTCGCTGCCTTCTTAGCTATCTGCAATATAATATGCTGAGCAAGTCTCTCAATACAATTCCTCACCTTCTGATAATATGTGAAATTTACTATATTCATGCCCTAAATAATTACATTCTTAAGTTCTTTTGATGATAAATATGATGACATAATGCTCTTCTTAGTATTTTTCATGAATTGTAGGTACAAAATGGTTAAGGAAGGCTAAGGAGCAATTTTTGAGTCAAAAGTAGAAGAAAAAGGCCATAGATGCAAAAATCATGGAAGCCACGCTGGAATGGCCCTGAAGATTCAGAATCACTATTCTATCGCGGTTCTACCACGACCACGGCAAAATTGCGGTGGATGAGCTCTACTGAATGTTCTGAGATTCAGAGAGTTGATTTGGCCGCAATTCTACCGCGATCGTGTTATAACCGCAGTGAGAGGGGTAAAGTTATGGGACTAAGGTGTAAAAACGGTATTTTAATGACCTACACCCTATATAAAACCTTAGGATTTTCCCAAAGGAGGCAAGCATTGTATTTTTGAGTACGTTTGCAAGGAAAGTAGTGTAAGATAATTCTCTAAACATCTCTCTTATTTTTATTTTGAATTTTCATCATGAATTCTATTCTTGCTTTTGTTTTCATAGTTATGAGTAGCTAAATTCCTATCTAAGGTTTTGATGGAACCTATCGGTTGATGAACTTCTGATTTATGTGAATACAAATTGTTAGTTAATCTCTATTTGTTCAACTTTGTTCTTGTTGAAGTTAATTGACATGATCGTCAATTAGTTGTGCCTATTTAATGTGCATAACTTGGAAAAGAATGCATATTTAGGTTATTTTTGAACAACACTACTCCTAGATTATTAGGGGATCTATAATTGTGGGTTTAAAGGTGAGATTAGGTATAACGAAATATTGGGTGTAATCTAATGTGAATTGTGATAATTAAAGCAAGCTAGTGTAATTCGGAAGAGTGCAATAGTAAATTACTGTGATTACTCGGGAGAGATTTATGGTAGGATTAATATTCATGATTGATAGAGAGATATTGATAAATTTTATGCGCATAAACAGAAGGGATTCCATCAATAGGGGAAATCATTACCTTAGTCTTTCTCATTCTTGTTTACAACATATTTAGTTATTTTCATGTTATTTAGTTCTTTGGAAAAGTAGTTATTAAGAAGCATTCCAAACCAGATTTTCATATTTGGAAAGCTGATTTGGAAGATTATTGGGTTTTGGAGATAGTAGTTGATAGGTTAACTCTTCGAGGATTCAACCTCGTGTGAAATACTTGGATTATATTTGATGTGACCGCATTGTCCTTTTTAGAAGGCATAGTTGGGCGTGATCAAATTTTGACGTCGTTGCCGGGGAGTTAACGGAATTATCAATTTCCATTGACAGACTTACAAGATTCTTATTGTAGTCAGATTTCTCTCTACCAAACTTTTGATTGAAAATCTTGAAGATTGTCAAATTGATTGCTCAGGTGCATGCCTAGAAAATCTACAAGGACTGGAGAATTACTTGAAGGACTCTTAGACCCAGAGCAAATATTCTGGGCACTAAACAGTGCAAACAAACAAAATCAACAATCCCAACAGACACTGAAATTCGACATTGATATGGGGGACATGAATAATCCCAATCAGCAAGCTGGGTTAAACGCTAGGGAAGAGGCACCTCCTGTGCCTGAAGGTGAACTTTATGATTGGGCACAACCAACTACTGACAACTTAGCTACTGCCATTGTTCTGCCCGCAATACAAGCTAAATCGTTCCAGATCACAAATAATATGCTACATTTGTTGCAAAACAAGGGACTCTTTTCTGGGACACAAGTTGAAGACCCTCAGCAGCATCTGAAAAATTTCCTCTCTATATGCAAAACGGAAAGGCAACCCAATATGACCCCGGAAGCAATTAAGATATTGTTGTTTCCTTTCTCAGTAACATGAGCCACATAGGTATGGCTTAACTCACTCCCTATAAACTCTATAAAACCTTGGAATGAGTTAGTCAAATAATTCCACAACAAGTTCCATCCGCCCAACCAAACAGCTCAAAAAATTGATGAGATCGTAAGCTTCAAGCGAAAACAAATGGAAACTCTACATGAGACATGGTGCAGGTTTAAGGGAATGTTAGTTATGTGTCCTCACCATGGTGTTCCAGAACAGACATTGGGACAAAGTTTTTATGTGGGGCTATCTGATAGCATGAAGAAAATAGTTGATGCCTCAACAAGTGTGGCTTTTCTGAGCAAGACCTGGAGAGAAGGCCAGAATTTGCTAGACAAGATGACAAAAAATTTAGGATGGACAACTAGGAATGCACCTATCACTCTGGTGGTACACTCAGTGCCTCTGGACCCTTCTAACACTGTGATAGAAAACATGGCCACTCTATTAACACAGATGAGCATCCTCACTAAAAAGGTAGAGGAATCTAGAGTTAAGCAGCAGGTGCATATTGTAGACACTACCAATGGGGGCTTATGCATATCTTGCATTAGCCAACCAATGGGTAATCCATGAAATGCATAACATAAACGTCATCATCAACATGAAGACATGAATTATGTGGCTAACTATGGCGGTTAACGATAGGTAAATCAGAATTGGGGTTAGCAGACTCCACAGGAATACAGGCCACCTCAGCCACAATACAATGCCGGAAATATGGGAGGTATGAGGCCACCCCACAATATGGCTCAATATCCTAGACCACGGGCTTTCAAAAATCATCATAAAGGGTATCATCCACCTCAACAGCAGCATGGGGGAAGACAAGAAAATGGGTTCGCGAGATTAGAAGCTATAATGTAGCAGGTTATTGGGTCCAATACCAAGATCAATGAAAGAGTGGAAGCATACGATGCAACCATTAAAAATATTAAGGTGCAAGTGGGCTAGATTGCTATGACATTGAACAATCGTCCCCAAGGGACATTACCTGTAGATACTCAAACCAACCCAAAAGATTAAGTCCCAAAGCAGCTGATGGCAGCGAGTCTTAAAAATGGTAGAGATCTTGATGCTGAACATGAGAGAACTAGAGGTAATTTGTAGGATGAGTCACTTATTCCAGTACCCATTGAACTGGATAAGTCTACAAGATTTACAAAAGTTACAGTCCAGCCAGCACCTGAAAATAATGATGTGCAGCAGGAGACTGAGAATGTAGCTGAACATGTGGAAGAGCCGATCGTCGAACAAATAGTGGAGAAGGAAAAATCCCTAGTGATTGGGAAGAAGAGGCCTCGTGCCCTATTCCCTCAAAGGCTCGCCAAGTATCAAAAGAATGAGAAATACAAGAAGTTGTTTGAAATGCTTAAGCAAATCCAGGTAAATATTCCTTTGATCGAAGCTTTGAAAGAGATGCCTTGGTATCCTAAAATGATGAAAGACTTGATGTCGCAGAAGTTTGACTTTCAAGACTTGGCCACAGTGACACTTACTCAAACTTGTAGTGCAGTGGTATCCAGACCCATAGCCGAAAAGTTATCGGATCTAGATAGCTTTACTATTCCTTGCACTATAGGAAAATTCGCCTTTACTAAGGCATTGTGTGATTTGGTGGCTAGTATCAATCTTATGCCCTTGGTGATTTATAAGAGGCTAGGCATTGGGAGCTAGACCCACTTCAATGTTGCTACAGCTAGCTGAGAGGACCGTGAAACGATCGTTTTGGATCTTAGATGACGTGCTTATTTAGGTGGGGAAGTTTGTATTCCCCGCTAATTTTGTGATTTTCAATTGCAAAGTGGATGAGGAGATTCCTATAATCTTAGGAAGACCTTTATTGGCCACTGGGAGAGCGTTGATTGATTGTGAGACTGGGGAGCTCAAGATGAGGCTAAATGATTAAGAAATCATATTCAATCTGCAGAAATCTATGAGGCACCCAAGTGAGTTCGCAAGTTTCTCCCTTATCGATGTAGTGGATGTTATAGTAGAGACAGATGATGAGGTGTTGACAGCTGAGGATCCCCTAACAGCATGCTTAATGAACTTAGAGGAAGTAAATGGGGAAAATTTGGCGGAATGGGTGCTAGCACTGGAATGTAGGGGGTCTTGGGATAGAAATCTTGATTTTGAAACCCTACATTTATAAAAGAGAGAGACCCTTCCAGCAAAACCATCCGTTGAGGAACCACCTAAGCTGGAACTCAAGCGATTATGAGCTCACCTCAGGTATGAATTTCTAGGTCCTAACTCCATTTTACCTGTTATTATCTCATATGGTTTGCTAGATATACAGGCTCAAGAACTTATACAGGTACTCAAGGAGTGCAAAACTGCCATTGGTTTGACCGTGGCAGACATTAAGGGGATCAGCCCCGCTTATTGCATGCATAAGATTCTGTTGGAAGAGTGACACAAACCTTCTAGGGAACATAAGAGAAGACTGAATCCAAACATGAAGTAAGTGGTGAAGAAGGAGGTAATAAAGTTCCTAGATGCGGGAATTATTTTCCCAAAATCTGATAGCAGTTTGGTTAGCCCGATTCAA
>JASVEL010013575.1:0-38424 GCA_032618575.1 Nicotiana noctiflora
GGGTGCCAAAGTGTTTTCGAAGATTGATTTGAGATATGGATACCATCAGTTGAGGATTAGGACGTCCAATGTCCCTAAGACAACTTTTTGGACTCAATATGAGCATTATGAGTTCCTAGTAATGTCATTTGGGCTGAAAAATGGCCCAATAATTTTCATGGATTTTATGAACCTAGTGTCCAGGCCCTATTTGGATTCCTTTGTAGCTGCCTTCATTGACGATATCTTGATATAATCTCGTAGCCGTGAAGAGCATGAGCAGCATCTGTGAACCGTTCTTCAAACTTTGAGAGACAACCAGTTATATGCTAAGTTTTAAAAATATAAGTTTTGGTTGAGACAAGTTTAATTCTTAGGTCATGTTGTATAGGGTAGAGAGTATCCAGGTGGATTTGAAGAAGATTGAGGTAGTGAAGAACTGGCCCAGACCCACATCAACTACATAGATCCATAGTTTCTTGGGATTGGAAGGCAATTACCATCAGATTTTGGACAGGTTCTCATCTATAAGTGCCCCAATGACCAGGTTGACCAAGAAGGGTACCCCATTCAGATGGGCAGATGAGTGTGGGTTAGTTTTTCAGAAGCTCAAGACTGCTTTGACTATGGAGCCAGTGTTATTGTTGCCCAAAGTTTCTGGACCTTAAACCATATATAGTGATACATCTAGTGTTGGAATCAGTGCAGTATTGATGCAGGGTGGAAAGGTTATTGTATATGCTTCATGGCAGCTAAAGATTCATGAGAAGAATTATCTAGTTCATGACTTAGAGTTATAAGCCATTGTTCACGCGTTGAAGATTTGGAGGCATTATCTATATTGCATGTCATGTGAGATGTTCATATATCATACGAGTTTGCAGTATTTGTTCAAATAAAAGGAGATCTATTTGAGGTAGGGAAGGTGGTTGGAGCTAGTGAAAAACTAAGATATCATTATCGTGATCATCTTATGAAGGCCAATGTGGTGGCCGATGCTTTGAGCAGGAAATCCACCAGTATAGGCAACCTTGCGTATATTCCAGTCAGTGAGAGACCTCTTGTATTAGATGATTGGCCAATCAATTAGTGAGGTTGGATATTTATGAGCCTAGTTGTATTTTATCTTGCATAATTGCTCAGTCTTCTTTATTTGAGTGTATCAGGGAGCATAAGTATGATAATCCTCATTTGCTTGTCCTTAGGAACTCGGTGTGGCTTAGAGATGCCATGCAAGTTGCACTGGGAGATAATGGTGTTCTGAGGATGCATGGTCGTGTTTACACCTAATGTGGATGGGCTTCGTGAGTTTATTCTAGAGGATACCAATAGTTCTCGGTATTTTATTCATCTTGGTACCACCAAGGTGTATCAGGACTTGCAGTAGCATTATTGGTGGATGAGGATGAAGAGTGATATGGTTGCATATGTAGTTTGGTGTTTAAATTGTCAGCAAGTAAAGTACGAGCATTTCAGGCATGGTAGATTATTTCAGAAGATATATATACCCAAGTAGAAGTGGGAACGTATCATTATTGATTTTGTTGTTAGACTCCCAAAGACTCAGAGGAAGTTTGATGCAGTTCGGGTCATTATGGATAGGCTGACGAAGTCACCGTATTTTATTCCTGTGGCACTTTCCTATACTTCAGAGTAGCTTGCAAATATTTATATTCGTGAAATCGTTTGTCTTCACGGTGTGTCGATGTCTATCATTTCTGATTGAGGTACGTAGTTTACCTCATATTTCTATAGGGAAGTATAGCATAGTTGGGTACACAAGTTGAAGTGAGCACATCATTTCACCCATAGACGGACGGACAATCGGAGCGTACTATCAGATCTTAGAGATTATGCTCTACACTTGTGTTGTTGACTTCAAAGGCTATATGGATCAGTTCTTATTGTTAGACGAGTTTTTCACAACAATAGTTATCTGTCGAGCATCCAGATGGCTGCCTATAAAGTATTATATGGTAGACGGTGTTGATCACCAATCAGATGGTTTGAACCAGGAGAGGTTTAGTTATTAAGTACAGATTTAGTACATGAGGCCTTGGTTAAGGTCCAGATTATTTAGGATAGACTTCATGTAGTTCAGTCCAGGTAGAAGAGTTATGCCAAATGTAAGGTTCGTGATGTTGCATTCATGGTCAGAGAGAGACTGCTTCTTCATGTATCACCCATAAAGGGTGTGCTGAGATTTGGAAAGAAAGGAAAATTGAGCCCTAGGTATATTGGGCATTTTGAGATTCCTTGGAGAGTAGGTGAGGTGGTTTATGAGCTCGCATTGCCACCTAGTTTATCAGCATTCCATCAGGTATTCCATGTGTCCAGGATCCGTAAGTGTCACGGTGATCCATCCCACATGTTACATTTTATCTCTGTCTAGTTGGACAAGGATATAAGTTATGAGGAGACGTCGGTGGATATTTTAGATTGGCTGGTTCACCATTTGAGATCAAAGAGTTATCCTTCAGTTCGTGTGCAGTGGAGTGGTTAACCTGTTGCGGTACCTATTTGGGAGTTTGAGTCCGATATGTGGAGCAGATATCCCCACCTTTTTCCCAGCTCAAGTATTTTTCTTTGTCCGTTCAATGACGAATGATTGTTTTAAAGGTGAAGAATGTGATGACCTAAAATGTCATCTTATGATTTAAAACATAATTTTGTGTTTCGAGGCTTTAAAAATATCACTTTATCCCTCATCCATTTGTGTGCGCACTCCCGACGTGCTATCGGAAAACCATTATGTGGAAAACTGATTAAATAATAATGTTTGGCTTACAAAGTTAACTTTAGTTGACTTTGATCAATTTTTTTGATAAACAAACCAAGACCCATATTTTGACGGTCCCGGTGTGTCTATTGTAAAATATAGGACCTGAGCGTATGTCAAAAATTTATTTTCGAGGTCTTTACCCCAAAAAATACGTTTTTGAAGAAAATTGAAAAGATAGAATATGTAATAATTTAAAGAATTTGATCCTATTGTTAACGGGCCTGTATTTTTTATTTGGTGTCCGGTGCATGTCCTTTATTATATTTATATCTGATCTATAAAATTTGCTGAGAAATCAGATTGATTTAACGTGATTCACTCCTTTGGTTGAAAAGTTAGAAGTTTTAAAACATTCTTGAAAATTTCATGCAATTTGGTGCTAAATTCCTAGTTTTAGGTGTTATTTTGAAAATTTGATCGTGTGAGCACGTTTGTATGATGTTTTAAGACTGGTGTACATATTTGGTTTGGACCCCCGAGGGCTTGGGTGAGTTTTGGATAGGTTGCGGGATGCTTTTACACTTAGAAATCTGAAGCATTTTGCTGCAATAAGTGATTCTAGTTTTTTCTTATTCGCGTTCGAGAAGGTACTTTCGCGAACGCAAAGAATAAATTTGTCTGAGGGAGAAATTCTTCTACGCGAACGCGAAGTACTGCTCGCGAATACGGAGCATTAGGAGCATTACCCTTTGCAAACGCGACCAAGCTACCGCGAACGCGGCACATGAGACCTAAGGAAGGAGAATATTCCTCATCGCGAATGCGACATTAGGCTCATGAACAAGGAGGCTAGGGTAGTATGCCTTCGCGAACGAGATGGATTTTCCGTGAACGCGAAGGCCTTATACCGCTATATTACGCAATCACGACAGGATTCTCACAAATGTGATAAAGGCCTATCCAGTCCTTCAAAAAATGACTTTTACACGGAAATTGTTCAAATTTTCACAACTATTTTATTAGAACTCGTCCTAGGAGCAATTTTGAAGAGGAAATTCAACACCAAATCACTGATATTTGCTCTTTAACTCATTCCCTTCAATTTCGATCAACACACTTTAAATTTCTAGCCCTAAATCTTGTTCTTTTATGGTAGAAATTAGTGATTTTGGGAGAATTGGGGTTTTGTTTTTTATTTTTTTTTGAATTTAGGGATTTAGACTTTGATTTGGGGTCGAATTTTAGAACTAATAACCTATTTGATTTTGGGGGTGAATGGGTTAATGAGTTGAGGTCCGAAGTTTGAGATTTGGCCAAACTAGCCCGGGGTCAATTTTTGATATTTTGGGAGAAATGTTGGAAAACTTATAATTTTGCATTGAAACTAATTTATTTAGCGATAATTGATGTTATTAAGTTAATTATGACTGGATTTTACTAGTCCGAAATTTGTGTGACAGGAAATGTAGTATTTGATATTTTAGTGGCCTGTGGGGGTGAGGTAAGTGATTTGTCTAACCCTGGCTTGCGGAATTATGTACTATTTTCCTATTTGCTATATATTATGATATTGGGTACAACATATAGGTAAGAGGACAAGTACATATGTTGTTGTCAGATCATAGCATGCGAGTTAGTCTTATTGTTGTAATTGTTGTACTCTTTGATCATATATTTCATGTTTAGACTTGTTATTCCATGTGTTGAGAAACTCTTATCATGTTTTACGAAATTTTATAATGATTGGGTATTGACTCAGATTTGATTCTAGTATTGTGGAATTAAATATTGAGGTAAGACTTGTTCTTGATATTTCTATCTTCCTGTTGTTATTATTCATTATTTTGGTCAGGGAGAGTGCTAAAGCATGGAGGGTAATGCCGTGCAATGTTATGTGAATGAGTGATAATGAATGAAGGGTAATGTCGTGCCTTACTCTGTGAGTGATAATGTATGAAGGGTGATGTCGTGCCATATTTTGCAGGTGATAATGCCCAAATGGTGATGTCGTGCCATGTTATGAGAGACTTAATGCATGAAGGGTGATGCCATGCCGTTTTAATTATTTTTATGGTGAGGATGAGAGTAAAAGTACAAACGGTCATACCGTGCACTTGTTTGCTATGTTTATTACTTTAATTAGTAAAAAATATATTGTTTATTGTGTTACTTAATGTACTATTTTCAGGATTTGATATTCCCTTCAGTATGTTTTCCCCTTCCCTTTATTATCCGCTTAATTTCCATTTGTTATTATTTTCTCGAATATGATTTAACTGCACAAGTTCGTGTTATTTTCGTGTCCTAGTCTCGTCACTATTTCACTGAGGTTAGGCTCGGGACGTACCACTACATGAGGTCGGTTGTACTGATACTGCACTCTGCACTTTCTGTGCAGATTTTTGTACTGGACTGCATTGACCTGAGTTGAGGTGATGCCTTCAATCCTACAGGAGACCCAAGGTAGATCTGTCGGCGTTTGCAGAACTTGGAGTTCCCTTCTAGTTATTCCAGTTCACTATTTTTACTTTAATTCAAATATGCATCGCTCGAGAGTTTCAAACCAATACACCATTTCAACAAGTAGTGGGGATTGCAAGGAGAATCAATGGTGTACTAGGTGAGGAAAATGAGTCTAAGTAGACCAAAAGGTCTCGAAGCACTGGAGGGTTCAGTGATTTTACTCATCAGCCATGAACCATTATGGCGGAGGCTCTAGCAGCCAGTCAGCTCAGTCTGTATATCAGAGTACTCGGGGTGCTCCAGTAAGTTCTAATAATGCACCACCGACATGAGGTTCTTATAGCGATTATTCTAGTTATCCAGAACAGACTCAGTATGAGCAGTCAGGACCGCAAAGGGGTTTCTATAATTATGGTGATACTAATGATAGATTGTCCCACACTTAGGAGAGGTGGATTTCATCAGAACACTCAAGCTATGGCCACGATATAGTTACTACCCCACGTGCATAGCTAGTTAGGGGTGGAGTATAAGCGGCTGAGGCCACTACACCATATTGTGCTATTACAAGTAAGATCTCAATTTTGTGATGTTCCGACCCGTCGTCTCATGAGTTACCATTTTGTTAGCCCTATTTTATGCTTCTTCATGCTTCATTATCGGTATTTGGTATGTTAGAGCTGATTTATATTAGTTTTGGTAGGAAATGGGACATTTAGTCTCTTTAAGAAAGGTTTGATTTGGAAAAATAAATTGAATATTGATTTATGAGTTAAAGGGATCGAATGTCAATTCCGGTGATTCGGCTAGCTTTGGGTGATGAATTGTGACTTAGGAATGTGATCAAAAGTAATTTTGGAGGACCGGTAAAGAATTAGGCTGGAATTGGCGAAGTTAGTATTTTGGCGAATTACGGTTGATAGGTGAGATTTTTATCCTGAGGATCGGAATGGAATTACGAGAGTTGCGGTAGCTTTGTTGGGTTATTTGGGATGTTTGTGCAAACTTTCAGGTGATTCAGAGGTGATTTGGTTGGGTTTTTGATCGAATGCTTGTTTCGGAATTTTTAGAAGAACTTAGGCTTGAATTCAATGAGAATTGACGATTTTAGTGTTGTTTGATGTGTTTTGATGATTGAAACAAGTTTTTATGACGTGTTAGGTTGTGTTGGTGCTTTTGGTTGAGGTCCTGGGGGCCTTAAGGTGATTTCGAATGGTCAAACATACCAATTCTAGCCCTTGGCACTTGTAGCTTTCCAGTTTTTGTGTTGTAGAGAATTTGTTCAATGCGATGGCGGGGGTGATGTCGTAATAGCATAGGAGGATTTGGGCAGGCCCGATTTTTACTCTACGCATTCATAATAGTTGGTCAACGATCGTGTAAGAGGATTCGGTGGTCCTTCGCGTTCGCATGGTGGAGTCCGCGATCGTGTAAAATGTTTGGGGACCCAAGTATTTTTGTTCAATTCGTTCACGTCTGGAGGAGTACATTCGCATAAGTCTGGTTAACGAAGGGTCACGATCGTAGTAGGCTGGTCGCGTTCGCATAGGCTATTTTGGAGGCCTGAGAAATTTGTGCTTCGCAATTGTGAGCCTTGGGCTGCGATCGCATAGAAGGAATCTGGGCTGGACAGAAGGGTTTTCAATACCATTTCATCTACGAGCTTAAGTCTATTCCACTTTTTTTGATCATCCTTGAGAGATTTTGGATGAGGATTAAAGAGGGTTTCAAGTGGGATTGATTGGAGGTGCATCTTATGACCTAAAAACATCATTTAATTGTAGAATGAACATCTTAATGCATGAAAATTTTATTAAAAGGGAAGAATTTAGGGCTGGACTTTTGAATGAAAATTGGGATTTGAGGAAGCATTTGAACTCGTATTTTGGAGTTTTTGATATGTATAAACTTGTGGCGATATAAAAATTTCGTTGGTGCAAAATTTTTTGAGTTTTGAGAAGTAGGTCTGTGGCTCGGGTTTTGTCAATTCCGGGATTTCTTGATGTTTTCAAATATTTTGATTGGGTTTTGTCCTCTTGGCATATTGTGTCGTATTCGTTGTGGTTTTGGTCAGATTCGACGCACGAGGAGGTTGATTCGAGAGGCAAGGGCATAGCGAGCGAGACTTTTGGCCGCCTTAAGGTGAGTAATGAATGTAAATGATGTCTTGAGGGTTTAAAACCACAAAATTTCACATTGTAACGCTATATTGAGGCGAAAAATGTGATCTATGACGAGTGCGTGGTCGTTTACTAAGGGGGATTAGGACGTGGTCCATCCTGAGCGATGATTTTTCGTGTTTTCGATTAAAACTTATTGGATATCATCCTTAGGATTTAATTGTTATATTTGGGCTTCGTGCCAATTATTTGAATCCTTCAGGGATTGTTATCATTGTTTCCACCTTATTTGGCATATTATATGATCTCTGTCCTAAGTTTAAAATATGTTTTTGCAAACTCAGCTGTTTTACTAAGATTTGAAACTTAAACAGTATATTTTTAATGTTTTAAGTTGAGAACTACTATTTTATTATCACATGAGAGGCTTATGTGAATTCTAGACTAAGCATGGATCAGGCTTTGTGGCGCAGCAATATTATATTAATATTGAGGCCGAGTGCGTGGTTGATGCCACGAGATGGCTTGATATTGCACTAAGGATGTAGGAGGCCCTCCCGGAGTCTGTACACACCCCTAGTGAGCGACGTCGACGATAAATAAACTGATCGTGCTGCACGCCACATTGGGTACTAGAGTATACCGTTCTATGTGCTGTATTTTTCTTATTCCTTTGTTCTTTATCTGTTTACTTGTCATAGTAACTCTATACTTCTATCTCATTGGTTTACTATTTCCTTATTAATTTTTCTAAATTGCCAATTATAAATTAACTTGCAATTTTCTATGATTTCTTATTCTCAGCCTTTATTTATGTTTATTACTCACTGGGTTAGAGTACTTACATTACTCCCTGCATCTTCCGTGTAGATCCAGGTACATCACATGTTGAGTGAGGATTGTGTAGCTCAGAAGAGCAGTATCCGGGAGTATCGAGGTAGCTGCATAACGTTTGTAGCCTTGATCTCTCCCCTATATCCGTATCTTTTATTTGAATTTCCTAGAAAAACTTGTAATAGCAGGATATTCTGTAGTAGAGGCTCAAACTCGTGACACCGAATTTAATTGGGTTATGTTGTATTATTTTAACTGAACTTTCGCATATTTTATCGTTATTTTTAGACTTCTAGTATCATGCCTTAGTAAATTCTTTTGTTATTTAATCATAATTTGTATGCGCGGCCGCACTGTTGAATCATGCGGACCACGTGGAAATGTTGCGTGGCCGCACTACTGTTTGTCCTTCTATGCTGGTTGTCTAATCCTGCTTCCATGCGGACCGCAGTGTTTTGGAGTGCGGCCGCGTGGGATTTTGTTCCTTAGAATATTTTCAATGTCTTCAGCATTGCGGACCGTATGGATATGGATGCGGTCCACGTGAGATTATACCCCAATATCATGTCCTCTGATCCTCACCTGTGCGTCCACATGGCAAAATAGTGCAGACCGCACAAGTTACTTGACTTGACTATTTTCTTGATCTTTTTGTGCGGCCGCATGACAAAAGGTTGCTGTCCGCAATAGTGTTTCAACTCACATTTCAGTTCATCTCTTGATGCTTGGCAGATTTCACTCATTTCTTAGTCGATTTGTGATCTTTGACGTTTAATCGCTCAAACTTGCAATCAAGCGCAACTTGTAGGCAATTGAGGACTAATTTACATTAATTTATGCACAAAGCTTTGGCAAATAGGGGTATAAATCATGTAAAAATCTATCACATACTCCCAGCTTAGAGTTCATCTTATGCCCCTTCAGCTCAAGGTTCTTTTATGCCGAGTGCATCAGCTAGTCATTCCAGTGCGAGGGGTTCACTTCAGTTCCCTTCTCCAATACATACTAGTTGATTCGAGTATGACAAGTTTGGTCATATGAGGAGACAGTGTCCTCACTTCATGGTGGTCAGTCTTAGCATAGAGATCAACCTTCATCTTCTGCTCCAGTTTCTTTAGCACCCGCCTAGTTGGCTAGGGGTAAGGGTCAGGCAGCCAGGGGTCTCCCCAGTAGTAGAGGCCGATTAGGCGGTGGCCAGGCTCGATTTTATGCTATCCCAGTTAAGACTGATACCATTATGCCAGATGTTGTTATCACAGGTATTATCTCAATCTGCCACAGAGAGGCCTCTATATTATTTGATCTTAGTTCCACCTATTCTCATGTGTCCTTGTATTTTGCTCATTATTTGGGTACGACCCGAGGGTGCATTGCTTTTCATGTGCACGTATCTACCTCAGTGAGTGTTACTATTATTGTAGATCATATGTATCGGTCTTGTGTTGTGACTATCGGGGCTCTATAGACTCAAGTTGATTTATTACTATTGAGCATGGTGGACCTTGATGTTATTCTGGGCATGTATTGGCTATCTCCGTGTCATGCTAGTCTATATTGTCATGCTAAGACAATCACTATGGCTATGCCGGGTGTTCCAAGGATCGAGTGGCGAGTTGTGACTGATTGTGTTCCTAGTACGGTTATTTTTTTCTTAAAGGACCAGTGTATGGTTGGAAAGGGTTGCCTTTCATATTTGGCATTTGTGAGAGATGTTGGAACTGAGACTCCTAGCATTGATTCAATCCCCGTTGTAAGGGATTTTCCTGATGTATTTCCTGCAGACCTGCTGGGCATGCCACCGGATAGGAATATTGATTTTGTTATTGAACTGGTGCCAAGCACTCAGCCCATTTCCATTCATCTGCATCGTATGGCACCAACGGAGTTGAAATAATTGAACGATCAGCTTCAGGGACTCATAGAAATGGGGTTTATTTTGCCTAGCGTGTCACCATAGGGTACACCTATTCTATTTGTGAAGAAGAAGGATAGTACAATGAGAATATGCATTGATTACATGCAATTAAACAAAGTAACAATAAAGGACAAGTATCCTCTACTTCATATTAATGATTTCTTCGACCAACTTCCGGGAGCGAGGGTGTTCGCAAAGATTGATCTGCGTTCGAATTATCGGTAATTTAACATCAGGGATTCAGATATTCTTAAGATTGCTTTTAGGATTAGATATATGGTCACTGTGAGTTCTTGATATGTCTTTCAGGCTGACTAATGGCCCAAAAGCGTCCATGCATTTGATAAACAATATATGTCAACCTTATTTGGGTTCTTTTGGTATAGTGTTCATTGATGATATTCTAGTGTACTCACATAATTAGGAGGAGCACGCGGAGCATTAGCGAGTCATATTGCAGAGATTGAGCTAAGAGAATCTTTATGAAAAGTTCTCCAAGTGTGAATTTTGGCTCAATTCATTGGCTTTCTTGGGGCACGTGGTGTCCAGTGAGGGCATTCAGGTTGATCCGAAAAAGATAAAGGCGGTGTAGAGTTGGCCTAGATCGTCCTCAGCCAAAGTGATTTGTAGCTTCCTTAGTTTGGCAGGCTATTATCGTCGATTTGTTCAGAGGGTTTTTGATCTATTGCCTTTCTTTTGACCAAGTTGACTTAGAAAGGTTCTCCGTTTATATGGTTGGACGAGTCTGAGGAGAGCTTTCAAAAGCTCAAGACAGCTTTGACCACAGCTCCAGTATTGGTTTTACCATCAACTATAGGTTCTTATACCATCTATTGTGATGCTTTGAGAGTCGGGATTGGCTGTGTATTGATGTATGAGGGTAGAGTGATTGCTTATGCTTCTCGTCAGTTGAAGCCCCACAAGAAGAACTACCCTGTTCATAATTTAGAGTTGGCTACCATAGTTCATAATCTGAAGATTTGGAGACACTATTTTCATGGTGTATCTTATGAGGTATTCATTGATCATCGCAGTCTTCAGCATTTTTTCAAGCAAAAGGATCTTATTTGGAGGAAGTGGAGGTGGCTTGAGTTGCCGAAAGATTATGATATTACTATTCTGTGTCATCCGGGAAAGGCCAATGTAGTGGCCGATACTTTGAGCCGAATAGGCAGTCAGTATGGGGAGTTTGGCATGCATTCTAGTTGGAGAGGCCCTTTACAGTCGATGTTCAGGCTTTGACCAATCGGTTTGTGAGATTAGACATTTTAGAGCCCAGTCAGGTATTGGCTTGCATGGTTTCTCGATTATCCTTATATAATCGCATCAGAGAGCGCCAGTATAATGACCCGCATTTGCTTGTACTTAAGGATAGAGTTCAGCATGGTGATGCTATAGATGTGACCATTGGTGGTGATGGTGTTTCAGGATGCGGGGCCGGATTGTGTGCCTAATGTGGATGGGCGTAGAGAGTTGATCCTGGAGAAGGGCCATAACTCGCGGTATTCTATACATCTGTGTGCCGCAAAGATGTATTAGGATTTGAGGCACCGCTATTAGTGGAAGAGAATGAATAAAGACATTATGGTTTATGTAGCTTGGTGTCTCAATTTAAAGCAAGTGAAATATGAGCATCAGAGACCGGGTGGTTTACTTCAGCATATGGTTATTCCCGAGTGGAATTACGAGAGATTCACTATAGATTTTAGGAGTGGTCTTCCTCGAACCTCGAAAAAGTTCGATTGGATTTAGGTGATTGTGGATCAGCTGACCAAGTCCGCACACTTCATTCCGGTGTGTATAACCTAGTCTTCGAAGCGGTTGGCAGGGATCTTCATCCGGGAGATTGTTTGGTTGCATTGGGTTCCAATTTCTATTATCTCAAATAGGGGTACTCAGTTCACTTCCCAGTTATAGAGGGTTTTTTAGTGAGAGGTGGACACATAGGTGGAGTTGAGCACAATGTTTCAACCTCAGACGGACGGACAAGTGGAGCGTACTATTCAGATATTGGTGGACATGTTGCGTGCCTGTGTGATTGATTTTGGAGCTTCCTGGGATGCATTTCTGCCACTGCCAGAGTTTGCTTACAACAATAGCTATAGTCCAGTATTCAGATGGAACCATATGAGGCCTTGAATGAGAGACGCTACTGATCAGCAGTTTGTTAGTTTGAGCCCGGCGAGGCTAGACTACTAGGGACAGAGTTGGTTCCGGATGCCTTAGAGAAAATGAAGGTGATTCAGGAGAGACTTCGTATAGCTCAGTCGGGTCAGATAAGTTATGCGGACCGGAAGGTTCGAGATGTATCTTACATGGTCACTGAGAAGGTTTTACTGAAAGTATCACCAATGAAGGGTGTTATCCGATTTGGAAATAAAGAGAAGTTGAGACCGCGATTTATTGGGCCTTTTAAGGTACTTAAGAGGATTGGAGAGGCGGCCTATATGCTTGCTTTGGTGCCCAGCTTGTCGGGCGTTCATTCGGTATTCCATGTTTTTATGCTCCGAAAGTATGTTAGGGACCCATCTCATGTTTTGGACTTCAGTACGGTGCAGTTGGACGAGGATTTGACCTATAATGTGGAGCTAGTGGCTATTTTAGGTTGTGAGGTTCAAAAATTAAGGTCAAAGGATATAGCTTCAATGAAGGTGCAGTGGAGAGGTCCTCCTTGGAGGAGGCTAATTGGGAGACCGAGCAGAAGATGCAAAGCAGATATCCTCACCTGCTTGAGGCTTCAGGTATGTTGCTTGACCTGCTCGAGGACAAGCATTTATTTAAGTTGGGGAGGATGTGATGACCCAACCCGTCATCTCATGAGTTACCACTCCGTTACCCCTATTTGATGCTTGTTCATATTTTATTATCGGTATTGGGTATGTTAGAGCTGATTTGGTTTGATTTTAGTAGGAAATGAGACACTTAGTCTTTTTAAGGAAGGTTTGGTTTAGAAAAGTCAACTGGATGTTAACTTAATAGTTAGAGGGCTCAGACGTGAATTCCGGTGATTCGTTTAACTTCGTGGGATGATTTGTGACTTAGGAGTATGATCAGAAGTAATTTGGGAGGTCCGGTGTACAATTAGGCTTGAATTGGAAAAGTTAGTATTTTGGCGACTTTCGGTTGACCAGTGAGATTTTGATCAGAGGGTCAGAATGGAATTTTGATAGTTGTGGTAGCTTCCCTAGGATATATGGGATGTATGTGTAAAATTTCAGTTGATTCAGAGGCGATTTGGTTAGGTGTTTTATCGAATGAATGTTTCGGAAGTTTTAGAAGAATTTTGGCTTGAATTTGATGAGAATTGATGATTTTCGTTTTGTTTGATATGTTTTGATGATTGGAGCAAGTTTGTATGATGTGTTAGGTTGTGTTGGTGCTTTTGGTTGAGGTCTCGGGGGCCTCGGAGTGATTTCGGATGGTCAAACGGACCAATTCTAGCCTTTGGGAGTTGCAACTTTCTTGTTTTTATGTTATAGAGAATTTGTTCAATGCGATTGCTGGAGTGATATCGCAATCGCATAGGAGGCTTTGGGAAGGCCGGAGTTTTACTCTATGCGTTTGCAATAGTTGGTCTGCAATCGCGTGAGAGGAGTCAGTGGTCCTTTGCGTTCACATGGTGGAGTCTGCAATCGCGTAAGAGGTTCGGGAACCCAGCTATTTTTGTTCATTGCATTCGCGTCTAGAGGAGTGCATTCGCATAGGTCTGGTTAATGAAGCGTCGCGATCGAAGTGGGCTGGTCGCGAACACATAGGCTATTTTTGAGGCCTAGGAAATTTGTGCTTCGCGATCATGAGTGTTAGGCTGCGATCGCATAGAATGAATCTTGGCTAGACGGAATGGGTTTGAATAACATTTCATCCCCGAGCTTAAGTCTATTTCCATAATTTTTGAACATTATGGAGAGCTTTTGGACGAGGATTAAATAAGGTTTTGCCAGGGATTGATTGGAGGTGAGTCATATGACCTAAAACGTCATTTAATAGTAGAATAACATCTAAATTCATGAAAATTTGATTAAAAAGGAAGAATTAGGGGCTTAAATTTTGAATGAAAAATGGGATTTGAGGGAGCATTTGAGCCCAGATATTAGAGTTTTTGATATGTATAGACTCGTGGCGAGATACGAAGTCCACTGATGCAAACATTTTTGAGGTTCGAGAAGGGGTCCTGGGCCCAGGTTTTGTCAATTTCGAGATTTCTTGATGTTTATCGATTATTTTGATTGGATTTTGTCCCCTTCGCATATTATGACGTATTTGTTGTGGTTTATGTCAGATTCGACATGCAAGAAGGTCGATTCTAGAGGCAAGGGCATAGCGAGCAAGACTTTTTATCGGCCTGAGGTGAGTAATAAATGTAAATAATATCCTAAGGATTTAAAACCCCAAAATTTCACAACGTAACACTATATTGAGGTAAGACACGTGCTCTTTGATGAGTGCGGGGTCATTTAGTTTGGGGGATTATGACTTGGTCCGTCCCGTGTGATGTTTCTACCATGTTTTCAATTAGAACTTATTGGAGATCGTCCTTACTTGGATTTAATTGTTATATTTGGGCTTCGTGATAATTATTTGAACCCTTCAGGGATTGTTATCATTGTTTCCACCTTATTTGGCATATTGTCCGATTTCGGTCCTATGTTTTAAATACTCTTTTGTAAACTCAGCTATTTTACTAAGATTTGAAACTTAAATAATATTTTGTTAATGTTTTGAGTTGAGAACTACTATTTGATTACTGCTCGAGAGGCTTATGTGAATTTTGGACTGGGCATGGATGGGGTTGTGCGTCGCAGCAATATTACATTAATATTGAGGCCGAAAGCCTGGTTGATGCCACGAGATGGCTTGATCTTGTGCTTAAGCTGTAGGAGCCCCTCTCGGAGTTTGTACACACCCCTAGTGAGCATCGTAGATGATAAATAAATGGATCGGGCTGCACACCGCAACAAGTACTAGATTATATCGTTCTCTATGTTGCATTTTCCTTATTTCCTTATTCTTTATTTGTTTACCTGTCATATTAAATCTATATTTCTATTTCACTGGTTTACTGTTTCGTTATTAATTGTTCTAAGTTGCCAATTATAGATTACCTTGCATTTTTCATGATTTCTTATTCTCATCCTTTATTTATGTTTATTACTCAGTGGGTGGGGGTACTCACATTACTCCCTGCACCTTGCGTGCCGATCCAGGTACATCACAGGTTGAGTGAGGATTGTGCAGCTAAGTAGAGCAGTATCCGGGAGTATTAAGGCAGCTGCATGGCTTTCGCAACCTTGATCTCTCCCCTCTATCCCTTTCTTTTATTTCGCATTTCCAAGATAGACTTGTAATTTGTGGATATTCTGTAGTAGAGGCTCAAGCTCGTGACACTTGATTTTATTGGGCTATTGTGTGTTATTTTAACTAAACTTTCATATATTTTATCATTATTTCTTAACTTCTAGTATATTAATCATAATCTGTATAAGAATTTGGAAAACGTAATAGCCGGGCTTGCCTCGCAATGTATTGAGCGCCATCATGACCCGGAGTTGGGGCCATGACAGATTTATTATAAAAGGATATTTTTCCTTAATTCCATTCGATTCTAAATATTGAGGCGAGTCCTCCAATTATGCCCCGCTTATGGGTAAGACTCGTAATTTTGTGACCCACTTATATGTTTATCCCTGCTAAGAGATTTGATGTGGTTAGCATCTATCTATAATTTCTACTTTTTTACACTATTGAGGGTTACAAGTCCAAAGGTGACTTTTTATTACTCACTACAGTGTGTTTTGATGTGATTTTAGAATAATTGATTTCAACTTTATGAATTTTATGCCCTATGGGTATGGGGGTTCGCTATGTATTGTGAAATTTGTTTAGGGAATTTATTTAAAAGAAGAAAGAAATGGATGAAAAAATTTCAGTTGGCACAATGTGCAAAATACTTGTGATGCAAAGTTGATGACGAGATTCTCACAACTTTTATATGATGTAAAATATTTAAGTCGAGCTACAAGCCGCGGTGGAAGGGATATAAGGATGAGCTCCTTGCGGTGAAGAATTTATGAATTTAAATTCTCTCTTTGTGAAAATTAAATTTTACTATAGTACTAATAGGGAGCTATGCCCGTTAGGCCTATTTGATAATTCTTTTATGTGATTTTGTGCATATTTACCCCATAAGGTTAGTGTCTACATAATTCTAATCATTATTTCGAATAAATAATTATGAGGTCTTCATGCCTTGTGTGCTACTGTCAGTGTTGCAAAAATTTGAAATGAGATTTTGGTTAATATAAGATTAATTGAGGATGCTGGAATTAATTATGAATAGTTATTATGACCAGGGATGAGATTATGGGCCTACGTATAATATGTATGTAGGCACGAAATTGCTATAGTCGGTTGAGACTAGGACAATGCGGTAACATGAAACAGGCTTTTGAAATTTAATTGGAGTTAAGAAATTGGCTTTAAGGGTTATAAGCGAGGATAAGAGAAATAATCTCAATGAAGATGGTCGGACCCATGTTAAATTTATAGTAGGAAGATTCACCCGTGAGTAAGTGTTAAATGATGCACTTAATAACCTGAAGTCCTCTAAATAATTCTTGGCACGTTTGAGGACGAATGTATGTTTTAAGAGGGGAAGGATGTAACGATATGATGACCCGGCCCGTCGTCATATGAGCTACCACCCTGTTTTCCCTCCTATATTATGTTGCTCAAAATTTCAATATCGAGTATTTGAGTTGATCGGGTAGAGTTGGATTGATTTTAGTTGGAAATGAGGCACTTAGCCTCTTAGAAGGACGCTTGTCTTGGTAAAGTCAACTGGAAGTTGACTATATAGTTAGAGAGATCGGAAGTGAATGCGGTGATTCGATTAGTTTTAGGGGATGATTTGTGACTTAGGAGTGCGATCAAAATTGAATTTGGAGGTCCGGTGTAGAATTAGGCTTGAATTGGCGAACTTCTGAATTTTGGTGAATTTCAGTTGATAGGTGAGATTTTGATCCGAGGGTCGGAATGGAATTCTAAGAGTTTTTGTAGCTTGGTTAGGTGATTCCGGATATGTGTGCAAAGTTTTAGGTCATTCGGACATCGTTTTGTTGGGTTTTTGATTGAATATGAGTTTCAGAAGAATTTGATAAACTTACGCCTTGATTGCGTGAAATTTTATGATTTTGGTGTTAACAGTAATGTTTTGGTGGTTCGAACAAGTTTAAATAAGGTAATATATCATATCTGTGCTTTTGGTTAAGGTCCCTGGGGCCTTGTGATAGGTTTGGGTGGTTAAACGGAGAATTTTGGAATTTGTTGCATGATTTAGCACTGCTGGTATTTGGTATTTCCGCATCTGCGGATGAGGTTCCGCAGAAGTTGTTCCACAGATGCGGTGGGGTATATCTCAGATGTGGTTTTAGAGGGGCTTGGCAATTTCGCAGAAACGGAAGGGGTTTCCGCAAAAGCGGTCATCACAGGTGCGGTTTTAGACCGCAGAAGCGATCCGGGGTGCCTTGATAAAAAAACGCAAGAGAGGTGGAAGAACCACAGAAGTAGTAACCGCAGAAGAGGCATTCTGTGTTGCATAAGAGAAAAGGCATGGGAAGATATTAAATTAAGTCTTCTTCGAAAATTTGACAGAATAAACATTTTGGACTTCGAACTAAGAGGGTTTTGGGCAATTTTTGAAGAGGGTTTCAAGGGCTATCATCAGGTATGGATTCTTGGACTTAGATTCTGATATTATTGTGTATAAACGTTGATTAACATTGAAAACCCAAGGAATTAAAGGTTAAAAATGGAGGTTAGGTGATAATAGGTGAATTTGACTATATTTATGCCCTAAATAATCACACTTTATTGTTGTTTTGATATTGTTTATGATGAAAAAATACTTTTATTAGTGTTTTTAGTGTGTTATAGGTACACATGAGCTAATGAGGACTAAAGGAGCAGTTTTGGAGTTATAAGATGGTGAAAAGGCCAAGTGTGGAACAAGTTGGAAATTTGTGTTAAAAACGAAGTGAAGAATCCGCAGCACTGTTCTACTGCGGTCCAATCACGACCGCGGTAGAACCACGGTAGAGAGGGCTCGTGGAACATTTGAAGAATCAGAAAGCTTGTTCCACCGCGATCCAACTGCCACCGCGGTCGGATCGCGGTGGAAGCCGAGATTTTGAAGGTTAAAATTGTCCAAACGTGCATTATGTAACCTAAACCCTATATTTAATATTAGGATTCGCCCAAGGGAGGCAAGTATTGTATTATTCATTACTTTTGCAATAAAACTAGTAAGAGAGAACTCTCTCAACATCTTTCTTTCTTTTACATTGAATCTTTGATTATGAATTCAATTATCTATCTTGTTTCTTTGATTATGAGTAGCTAAATCTTTATCTAAGGTTTTGATGGAACATATTGAGTGCTGAACTTCTGGGTTAAGTGATTACAAATTGTTAGCTAGATTTCTATTTGTTCAACTTCATTCTTGTTGTATTTAATTGATAGAGCTCTCAATTAGTTGTGCATGTTTAGTGTGCATAACTTGGAAAAGAGTGCATATTTAGGTAAATTGTTGAACAACACCACACCTAGATTATTGGAGGAATCTATAATTGTAGGCATAAAGATCTGGTTAGGAATAACGAAACCTTGGGTGCAATCTAAAGTGAATCATGCAAATTAAAGCTAGCTATGGTAGCTCGGGAGAGTACACTAGTAAATTATTGTAGTTTCTCGGGAGAGAATTACGGTAGAAATAGCGTTCATGATTGATAGAATAATATTGACAATTTGTATGAGCATAAACAGAAGGGATTCCATCAATAGGGGAAATCAATATCTTAGTCTTTCTCTTCATTCTCTACACTAACATTCAATTCTTTCTTTCAAGTCTTTAATTTCTTGCAAAAGTTAGTTAGTAGAAAACATCCATAAAAATATATTCAAAAGTTTGTGAAGCTGCTTCAGGAGTATTCTTGGGTTGTGGAAGTTACAGTTGATAGGTTAATTCCCTATGGGATCGACTCTAAACTTAATTGACCGGATTATATTGACTACGACTGTTGTTTGGGCGTGGATCATTAGGGCTTGAATCTTAAGAGAGCTTAAACATGGGATTTGAAGGGTCAAATGGGCTCAAATTCTTGTGAATTTGATATGTATAGACTCGTGGCGAGATAGGGATCGTATTGATGTAAAAAATTTTAGATTTTGAGAAGTGGGTCCGGGGCTCGGGTTTTGCAAACTTTGTGATTTTTGATATTTTTTGACTCTTTTTGTTTGGGTTATATTCCCTTGGCCTATTGTAATGTATTCGTTGTGGTTTTGGCCAGATTCGACATGGGAGGAGGTCGATTCGAGAGGAAAAGGCATTTCAAGCTAGTCTTTGGCCGGCTAGAGGTGAGTAATTGATGTAACTGCTATTCTGAGGGTTTGAAACCACGGACTTTCACATCGTAATGCTATATTAAGGCATGACACGCATTCCGTGATGAGTGTAGGGTCGTTTACTGTTGGGATTTAGACTTGGTCTATCCCGAGTGTGGTTTCTACTATATGGGCGATTGAGACGCATACCTTATCACTGTGAATTGGGTTTAGTGCCGTGTTTTGGGGCCTTATGCTGACCTATAGAATCCTTAGGGGGTCCTTATGTGTTTTACCTCACTTGTGGGCATATCACATACTCCCAGTCATGTTTTCTACTATTGAAATAAACAAGATTTGTATTTTGAATCATGAATATTAAATAAAAAAAGGATAAGAGGGCTGAGATCCCGATAGTATGTCATGCTCGGTTGGCTATGTATTTATTTGACTAAGATGGGTCGAGGACCCGATTATGAGGATGATTTCCTAGTTATGGATCGGGCTGCACGCCACAATAATGATATATTGATATTGAGCTCGTGAGCCTGTTTGATGCCACGACATCACTGATCATGCGCTTGGGCTGTAGGAGCCCCTCTAGAGTCTGTACACACCCCACAGTGAGTGCCGTTGATATTAAATATGTGGAGCTGGTTGCACGGCGCAACGGGTACTAGAGTGTACCATTATATGTGTTGCATCTTTTCATGCCTTCTTCCTCGACTATAATACTTGTTGGTTACTGTTTTCACATAGGTGGATCTAAACTGCTAGATATAGAATTACATTGTGCATTTTCTGTGTTTCCTTACTTACGAACCTTAGTTATGTTTATTACTCACTGGGTCGGAGTACTCACTTTACTCACTGTACCTTGCGTGCAGATCCAGGTTCTTCTTCTCAGGCTGAGTAGATTCAGTGATCAGCAAGTTTACTTCCGGGAGTGCCGAGGTAGCTGCATGGCGTTCCCAGCCGTAGACTTCTCCCTCTATCCTTATCTTTTATTTTTGCACTATGTAATAGGATGATACTCTGTATGTAGAGGCTCATGTTCATGACACTGGGTCAATGGTTGGGCTATATTCTATATTTTGTTAAACTTTATTATTTTTATTAGTATTTCCGAGTCCTGACTTAAATGGCTTAATGATTTACCGCTTCATTTATCAACTTCGGTCTATCAGTTGAGATGAATATCGAAAATGGTCGGGCTTGCCTAGTAGTGTTTTGGGCACCATCATGGCTGGATTGGGGTCATGAAAAATGAACCAATTTGTCATTTTAGGAATTAACTTCCCGTTCAATAATTTAAGGCCTCGAGCAACTTTGTAATATGTATTATGACTTTCGTGTGTGGACGAGTTTATTTTTCGAAGATTCGGGATTTAATTTAAAGAAAGAGTTGGCCGGAGAGTTGACTGTTGAGAAAAGGACATCAAAATGGATATTGATGATATAAGTAGGTTCATATGGTAATTTCAGACTTAGTATTATGTTTGGATTTTTATTTGGAAGTCCGTAGGATAATTCGACGGATTTTGGTAAAAGTTTGAAAATACGAGATTTTGAAAAATTTCGACCGATGGAAATTTTGATAACAAGGTTGGATTTCGATTACAAAAATTGGAATAGATTCGCTACATCATTTATGACTCACGTGAAAAATTTGAAGTCATTCCGGATTGATTTAAAATATTTCACCGCAAAATATAGAAGTTGGAAGATTTGAAAACTCATAATTGGATATGACGCGATTCAAAGTTTTAGTGTCATTTAACGTGATTTAAAATCTTGACTAACTTAAAATTGTATCTTGGGACATGTTTGTATATTTGGTTAAAGTCCTGAGGGCCTCGAGTGAATTTCAGAAGGTTAACGGAGCAATTCGGACTTGAAGAAAAGCTTGCTGGAATTTCTGGGCAGCACCTGATGTTTTCGCTTCTGCGGAAGTTCCATCACAGAAGTGAGGAAATCGTCATAGAAGTAACTGGAATGGGAGCTGGGCAGTGGTTGTCTTGAACTCATAGTGCGCACATGCGCAATTGTAGAAGCACAAGTAAGAACGCAGACGCTTGCTGGTGTTTTCTCGCACAAGAAAGATTTTTGTCACACCTGCGACATCGCTGGTGCGTGAACAATGATCACAAGTGGATGCAGCGTGCAGGCGCGATAAATCTGCCGCATGTGCGAAACTATGCAGTGACATAAGGACCAAGAAAGGAAATTTTCCATTTTCGATTGGGAATTTGAAAGCCTATATATTTCAATCTATAAATAATTTGGAGATTATCCAAATACAAAAGTTGTAGTCGTTGTATCTAGTTTTCAGAAATTCAAACCGTTAGTCATTTGGAGTTGTACACAAAAAGTTATGGTTAATATATTACAGGCTTTCTTGAAAGAGTTCTGAAATTGCCACAAATTTCTGTTTCACGGGGCTGATTTTGGGAGCTTATATCTCCCCATCTATAAGGAACTTGTGATAAGCAACACATGAAAGTTGTAGCCCTTGACATCTAATTTTCAGGAAGTAAAATCGTTCATCATTTGGACATTTGCACAAAAAGTTATAATTGATATACGGAAGGCTCTGATATTGCTATTTTGTTTTTTGGGACAAAGGCTAATCTCATGTATCAAATGCTATTGTGACGACCCGGCCCATCATCACGGGAATTACCACCCCGTTACCTTGCATTTATGTGTTTTGTGTTTTTATATCGGTGTTAGAGCCTATCGGGTGAGTTAGGAGTGATTTGGATTGAAAATAAGGCATATAGCCTTTTTGAAGGAAGCTTGAATATGGAAAGTCAACCTGGAGTTGACTATTTAGTTAGAGTGCTCCGAATCGGATTTTGATGATTTGGTTAGTTTCGGGAGGTGATTTGTGACTTAGGGGAGCGATCGCAATTGAATTCGGAGGTCCAGTGTAGAAATAGGCTTGAATTGACTAAGGTTGAATTTTGGCGAAATCCGAACGGTAGGTGAGATTTTGATCCGGGGGTCAGAATGGAATTCCAACAATTTTGTAGCTTCGTCATGTGATTTTGGATATGTCTGTGAATTTTCAAGTCAATCGGACGTCATTTGGTCGGGTTTTTGATTGAATGTGTAATTCAAAACGTTTTAAGGAATTTAGGCTTGAATTCGATGCGAATTGTGGGTTTTGGTGTTGTTAGACGTGTTTTGAGGATTGGAACAGGTTCAAATAAGGCATTAGGATGTGTTGGTACGTTTGGATGAGGTCCTGGAAGCCCCAGGGTGTTTTCGGGTGGTTAAACGGAAGAAAACATGGGAAATTGCAGGTTATGAAGTTCTATTCTGTTGTTTTCGCTCATGCGGAAATGGGAGTGCAGGAGCGAGTCCGCAGGAGCGGACATGGGAGCGCAGAAGCGCTGGTCTTCACTGAAGCAGAGCTTGGTCCGCAGGGGCGGCACCGCTGGTGCGGAGTTTAGGTCGCAGAAGCGGTCCAAGGTCGTGAGGGGGATATCCGCAGAAGTGGAAGTGTTGGCCGCTTAAGCGTGTCCGCAGAAGTGGACTCTTATGCGCAGAAGCGGGAAGTCCCGCAGGAGCAGAGGAAATTCCGCAGGAGCGGACGTGCAGATATGGTCAATGGCTCGCAGAAGCGGAAATGGCCAATTAGGCCTGGGATTCGCAGAAGCAACTAATTGGTCGTGGAAGCGGTATCGCAGAGGCGGAAATTTGTCCGCAGAAGCGAAAATCGCAGAGGGTTTAATTATATTAGAAGTTAGAAATTTCAGAAACATTTCAAAACATTTAGGTCTAGGCTTAAGAGACGATTTGGGCGATTTTGAAGAGAAATTCAAGTGAATTCATCAGGTAATCAACTATGGACTCAAATTATGATTAGTATTGATAATATTATGCAATTATCTCATGAAAATGGAGGAATTTGGGGTATTTCATGGAGGTTTTAGCCCTAGGCTTGAAATATAGAAAATCGAGGATTTGTATGGGCAAATGGAGTATGAATTTGGTAAATGTTATATGCCTTGACTCGTATTGAGACGAGGGTTCCGAATATGTGACTTTCGTAATTTTTCGATAAGCGAACCGGAAGTCGAGTTTTGGAAACTTTGTCCTTTTTCGTGTAAATTGAGTTGTTTTGACTAGGTATCATTCCATTGGCCTAATTTGATGTGTTTCTACTATATTTGATCAGATTCAATGCGTGCAGAGCTTGATTCTTGTGGCAAGGGCATCGCGGACTAGTCGTCTAGCCGTATTGAGTTGAGTAATAGATGTGGGTGATGACCAGCGGGTTCGAAACCCCGGTATACCACTTTGTGACGCTGTATAGAGGCGAGACACGTACTCTTTTGTTTGTGCGGGGTCGATTGTGATTGGGGACTATAGCTTAGTCCGACCTGTTGATACTGTGTTATGATATTGGCTATTCTTGAGCCGTCGAACTTCCTTCTCGGATGGTTGCATATTATATTGTGATATTGGCTACTCTTGAGTCGTTGAACCTCCTTCTTAGACGGTTGAGTACACTTATGGGTTGTGAGCCAGTTTTTGGGATCCCGCGAGGATCGTTATCATTGTTCTATGATATTGACATGCTACTTTTACTACCATTCCGTAGCTACTGCTGTTATCATGATATTTCCATTCTCTGGAACTTGACATCTACTGTTTTCAACTGAAAAATGATAAAAGAGTTTTCAAACTACTTCTGAGCCTGCGAGGCTGCATTTGCATATTAGCTGATTGGTAGTGGATCAGGATGAGCTCCGCAGCGTATATTCATGATATTGTGCTTGGGCTGTAAGAGCCCCTCCGGAGTCTGAACCCCCACAGTAAGCACGAGTACCCAAATTGGATCGGGCTACGCGCCGTAGCGGTCATTTCATGCATTGCATTGCATTTAGCTACATCTGCTAGCTGTTATACTATGTCATTGATATTTGTTGGTTCTCCACTGTTGATATTGAACTGTTACAGGGTATTAGTTACAGCTTTACATAGTGCTTTAGTATGGATTTCTCATCTACGCTGTCTTACCCCTGTTTATTACCACTGAGTCTGGCTGTACTCATTTTACTCCCTGCACCTTGTGTGCAGATTCAGGTACCTCTCAGCAGTCCTGATCCGGTAGTTGTTCAAGGCGACTTCTGTGGGATAATCGAGGTAGCTGCAGAGTCCGCAGGACCCGATATCCCTTCCTACTGTCTTTGATTTTGTATTTGCTATTTCTTTCCGCAGTTGGTACCACGTAAAACACTATTACACTTATGATATCTTTAGAGGCTCTTGACTTTTGACCCTTCGGTCTATGGGAGTTGTACTGTTTGGGGCTTGATCCCCGTATTGTTATTTTTGTCTTCATTGACTTATAATTATTATGTCTAAATTGGGTAAAGTGAGCTCTTAGCTCCGTAAATGTTGTTAATTGGTCGGGCTGGCCTAGCAGTGTGTTGGGCGCCATCATGATCGGGTTTGGGGTCGTGACAAGTTGGTATCAGAGCCTAGGTTTACTAGGCCTCATGAGTCTTGAGCCGGTTAGTAGAGTCTTGTGGATCGGTACGGGGACGTCTGTACTTATTCTCGAGAGGCCGCGAACCTTTAGGAAACACTTCACATTTCTTGGAATTCTTATCGTTCGTACTTAATTCAGCTTGAGATATACCTTTTTGAAATTCCTTCTGCACGTCTGTGTACGCATCGAGCGCTCAATAATATAATTGCCTTATGGATTGTAATTTCCCCGATCGAGGGGCGAGATATAATCTCTGTGAGTTCACGTTGGGCCAGTCGGGAGGACTCGAGGCTGTACCTTGTCTTTGACTTGAGCATTTTTGTGAGTGGTGGCAATAGATAATGTACTGAGGGTTTGAAACCCCGTATTTGCACTATACAGTGCTATGCTGAGATGATACACGCGTCATGTGACGAGCGTGGTGGTATTGTGACTGGGGATTTGGACTTGGTCCTTCCCGATTGATAGATTACTGTGTATAATGACTGAGACTGGGTTTATGTCTTTGTATTTGGGTTAGTAGCCATGTTTGGGCCCTTGTCCCGATCTGTATAGTATTAGGGAGGCTTGATAATGGATGAGCTGTTAGTTGTTCGACTCTTATCTAATCTGTTGTGTAGCCCCGAGCTATGGGCGTGGTGAATATTTACCATATCTCATAATTGGAAGGTAAAGTGCCTTGTGTGTAGTGGAACGAGTTTAAACTCAGGAAGACTAAAATGATTATGCTCTGTGTATCCTGGTGGAAGGTATGGTGCTGAAATGCTAAATTGAGAAGAAATAGGTGGGTTGATCCTCATATGTAATTGAAAGGCATTTGATATGTGTTATGATTCGATCAGGTACAACGCATGTTCATGTAACAATTATGATAATGTGATTTGTGTAGTATTGAGATTAATGTTGTCGATATGCATTGTGATGTCTTGTCGAGTTGTGAATGTATTGCTAGGATGGTTTTCGTGATTCTCTGGTAGGTGGATACGTCAAATTACAAAGGAAACTCTGTCAAAATTTTTGGAAAATTTGGGACTTAGGAAAGATTTTTGTCACCTAAAGAGTGGGCTTAACTGTTGTGTGTGAATGAATACAAGAATTTCAAAAGAGTTAAGATTTCTGATGATTCGAATCTCCGCCGAAGCTTGTAAATGACTTGAGTTTGGATGCTATGAGTGGCTAAAAGTGCTTTGATGTATGGCTCCCAGCCAAGTTGGGGAGGTTGTTATTGATTAACTGATGGCATTATTGTGTGCCACGTTGATTCTGTCTCTAATTATGATGGGAAATCTTGATAAATGTCATGGTGCTTCATAGATGTGAAGAAATACTAGGATGAGTGGAACTGATGTTGGTAAAGAATGTTCGGTGTATATATAAAGAAAGATAGCTAATTGTATTTGTATGTAATCATGTTCTGCGGTGTCAGAGTTCTAACAAGGCACGAGTGGTTTTGTTCAATAAGACAATTGAATTATAGTTGAATAAGGTTGAATGATGCCCGGGAATTTGTTATACGGTGTTTAAGATTTTGCTTGTGACAGTCATGTGTCTTAAGATTGTGCATGTGGCTAAAGATGGTGGTTTCGTTAGAAAAGATCAAGACTTGCGTTATATTATGTGAATGATGGGATTCTATGTAACCGTATTGGGAGGTAATGATAAAGACTTCAAATTATAGGAAGTTCTTCAAAATAATGTATTGTAGAATGTGGTACTTCTGGGAAACATTTAGAGAGTATTAAGTGACCTATGGGTCTTAGACCGTGTGGGCTTATGTACGTGTCTCGTTTGGTAACATGAGTTAATGTATTATGGTGCTACAGTAAAGGCTAATATTAAATTAAAGATGAATCAAAAAGAAACTGGGTCGATGGATCAACTTGTTAATAAACCGAAGCGGTATGTTAAGGAAAACGATTAATTCTTGGTATGTGATTGAAGTAATGAGTCTTGCAGATATTGTGCAACAAAGCTCTTGAGTGCTGGCAGTTGTGTAACTCGATATGGGTATAAGGACTCAGTCCTGGCAGTTTAACTTATGCAATGTAATTTGGAGAAAGAATTTATGATGTGTTTTACTGTGGATTGAAAATGAGTGTATTTTTCTTGTTGGTATGCAAGGTCTGGAATGTGCAATGAGTTTTCTCTATATGGGATCATGAAATTCCTTGACTAGTTGAGTGCGCCGATGTTTGTGGCGTAGGAAAGGAATATGAATTTCCATGTTATCCTAGTGCGGTATGGTATATGCGATGTGTTATGGAAAGTTGATAATGGCATATTCAAGGCTTTGAGATTTATTCATAATATATGGGAAGTCATTAAAATTATTGAGTAGCGCGGGCAGCTGCAGGTGATTTAAGAATCGATCTTTCTGGTGATTAAAGAAAATGGTACTGCTATTCTAGTGATTTGGCAGGGTATATGGTCCAAAAGGACAAGGTAATGTAAACTGATAATATCTAGTGGTATGGTGGTATCGTCTTGTGGGATCGACTGTAATAATTGAGTCGTTGATGGCATAATGAAATTTCTGAAATGGCTTTCGTGGTATGAATGGATGTTTGATGTGCGTTATGTATTCGGTCGGTGGAGTGTGGAATCAGGCATAGTGATTCATGTGTTGTATATGTGTTGGAGACTTGAAGTTCTCGTAAATCCGCCTATGCGGTGGTGATATATTGTGTGTATCGGCACCGTTTAATGATTATTGGAATTCGGAAACCCTAGTGGCTCTCTCTTGACTTGATATGATGAATTTAGATTATGATACTTGATTGCTGACTGGTTGTCATAGGTCAGGTTGTCTAACTAATGTGATATGTATTATGATGGAAATGGCACAAAATTCATAGCAGAGTGCATCAGAGTATGCTCCAGTAGGGTAGTTGTACCATGGACCAGCGGACGACTGGTAGGTATTACTTTGTCAGTTGGGCCTTCGTGGCAGATATCAGTGCAGAGGTTTCTATCATTGATTCAGTTCTGGTATTGAGGAACTTTGTCGAATGAGTTTATTGAGGCCGAGCTTGAGGCTATACATGTTTAGTGTAATGAGCAACTTGACCCGATGCACATTTCTTTTGCGAGGGTTTTATATGGATCAGGTGGAGCGCCGCCACGGGTATGGTATATGGATCGGGTGACACGCCGCCATGGGTATGTCATTTGAGCGGGTTACATGACGTAACAGTGTAATGTGAAAATAGAGTTAGTTATATGTTACCTGGTATACAATACTTCCTGGCTTCTGAGGAAAAGTCTGTATTGAGTATCGCTCGGTGAATGGCACATCGGTTGTGTCCTTTTAGGATTTGATATCATACGTTAGTTATTTCACCGTGGGTGAGGTTGGTTGCTTGGGTTTAGACCTAGATCTTTGCGTGGCTAACCGTTTTGAGCTTGGTAACTTGAGGTGCTTCATGAGTAATAGTATTTGGATAGAATCATGAATTGTGGCAAGGCCACGTGATGCTATGACCTCTCGAGGAAGATTCATGTACTATAATGCGAGACGCGATCTCAGTTCTATGTTATGATGGCACAGAGGAATTGAATTACAGCTCTCTTGTTGAAGACAATTGTCATGATTTGAGTATGTTTGGACGTTCCTATTGGCGCCTATATTGTGCTCGTCGCGGCTTAGGCCGGTATTTGAGGTGTCATGTCACCAGTGCGGTGTGTTATAATCGAAATGATCATTTGAGTCATTATGGAGAGCGAGCATATGTGTTTTCAGTTGGTTAGAAAGGTAATACCAAGATTTGGGTCCGAAATCTATTGTGGTATCGGTTAAAAGGGAAATGGATTCATGAATGGTTAACCTGAGAGATAGGTTCGATATATCGCGTGTTCGGTTGCCGTGGGTAGTATATGAAGGTGTTGGACTAAGAATTTAGCTAATAAGAAAGGTTCTTTCTGCTAGTAATTGGTTATTGTGGACAGTTGTTGTGATTAGAGACTATCGTCTCGAGTGATTGGGTTGTTGATACATCATATGATCCTACCCGGAGTAGTGAGTATGCGTTATTGTAGTGGATTCGAGTGTATCCTGAGTATAGGCATGGGATTAGCATTTGGCATATGATTTCAGAAAGTGCAATGTGGTTTATCGTTCAGATGGTCTGTGAAATTTTAGCTATATGGTGTTATCGGATTTATGTGAGATAGGGCGATTGCGATGTGGGATCGCCCGAATATATGCTAGGTAAGGTCATTCAGCTACTGAGTTGCATCTAGTATAACTCTGGGTCCACTTGAGGACGAGCCTTTATTTAAGTTGGGGAGAATGTGACGACCCGGCCCGTCGTCATGGGAATTACCACCCCGTTACCTTGCATTTATGTGTTTTATGTTTTTATATCGGTGTTAGAGCCTATCGGGTGAGTTAGGAGCGATTTGGATTGAAAATGAGGCATATAGCCTTTTTGAAGGAAACTTGAATATGGAAAGTCAACTTGGAGTTGTCTATTTAGTTAGAGTGTTCAGAATCTGATTCTGATAATTTGGTTAGTTCCGGGAGGTGATTTGTGACTTAGGGGAGCGATCGGAATTGAATTCGGAGGTCCGATGTTGAAATAGGCTTAAATTGGCTAAGGTTGAATTTTGGCGAAATCCGAACTGTAGGTGAGATTTTGATCCGGGGGTCGGAATGGAATTTTGACAATTTTTGTAGCTTCGTCATATGATTTTGGATATGTCTATGACTTTTCAGGTCAATCGGACGTCGTTTGGTCGGGTTTTTGATCAAATGTGTACTTCGGAAAGTTTTAAGGAATTTAGGCTTGAATTCGATGCGAATTGTGGGTTTTGGTGTTGTTAGACGTGTTTTGAGGATTGGAACAGGTTCGAATAAGGTATTAAGATGTGTTGGTACGTTTGGATGAGGTCCCGAGGGCCTCGGGGTGTTTTCGGGTGGTTAAACGGAAGAAAACATGGGAATTGCAGGTTATGAAGTTCTGTTCTGTTGTTTTCGCTCCTACGGAAATGGGAGCACATGAGCGAGTCTGCAGGAGCGGACATGTGAGCGTAGAAGCGCTGGTCTTCACTGAAGTGGAGCTTGGTCCGCAGGGGCAGCACCACTGGTACGGAGTTTAGGTCGCAGAAGCGATCCAAGGTCGTGTGGGGGATATCCGCAGAAGTGGAAGTGTTGGCCGCTTAAGCGAGTTTGCAGAAGCGTCCTCTTATGTGCAGAAGCGGGAAGCCCCGCAGGAGTGGAGGAAATTCCGCAGGAGCGGACGCGCGGAAGTGGTCCGTGGCTCGTAGAAGCGGAAATGGCCAGTTAGGCCTTGGGTTCGCAGAAGCGACCAATTGGTCGCGGAAGCGGTACCGCAGAGGCGGAAATTGTCCGTAGAAGCGGAAATCGCAGAGGGTTAATTATATCAGAAGTAAGAAATTTCAGAAACATTTCAAAACATTTGGGCTCGGCTTAACAGGCGATTTGGGCGATTTTGAAGAGAAATTCAAGGGAATTCATCAGGTAATTAACTATGGACTCAAATTATGATTAGTATTGATAATATTATGCAATTACCTCATGAAAATGGAGGAATTTGGGGTATTTCATGTAGGTTTTAACCCTAGGCTTGAAATATAGAAAAATAAGGATTTGAATGGGCAAATGGAGTCCGAATTTGGTAAATTTTATATGCCTAGACTCGTATTGAGACGAGGGTTCCGAATATGTGAATTTCATAATTTTTCGGGAAGCGAACCGAAAGTCGGGTTTTGGCAACTTTATCATTTTTGGTGTAAATTGAGTTGTTTTGACAGGGTATCATTGCATTGGCCTAATTTGATGTGTTTCTACTATATTTGATCAGATTCTACGCGTGAGCAGCTTTATTCTCATGGCAAGGGCATCGTGGACTAGTCGTCGAGCCGTATTAAGGTGCGTAATAGATGTGGGTGATGACCAGCGGGTTCGAAACCCAGGTATACAACTTTGTGACGCTGTATAGTAGCGAGACATGTACTCTCTTGTTAGTGCGGGGTCGATTGTGATTGGGACTATGGCTTAGTCCGACCTGTTGATACTGTGTTATGATATTGGCTATTCTTGAGCTGTCGAACCTCCTTCTCGGATGGTTGCATATTATATTGTGATATTGGATACTCTTGAGCCGTTGAACCTCCTTCTTGGACGGTTGAGTACACTTATGGGCTGCGAGCTAGTTATTGGGATCCTGCGAGGATCGTTATCATTGTTCTGTGATATTGACATGCTAGTTTTACTACCGGTCCGTAGCTACTACTGTTATCATGATTTTTCCAATCTCTGGAGCTTTGACATACCGTTTTCAACCGAAAAATGATAAAAGAGTTTTCAAAACTACTTTTGAGCCTGCGAGGCTGCATTTGCATATTAGCTGACTGGTAGTGGATCGGGCTGCGTGCCACAACATATATTCGTGATATTGTGCTTGGACTGTAGGAGCCCCTCCAGAGTCTGAACCCCCACAGTGAGCATAGGTACCCAAATTGGATCGGGCTACGCGCCGTAGCGGTCATTTCATGCATTGCATTGCATTTAGCTGCATCTGCTAGCTGTTATACTATGTCGTTGATATTTGTTAGTTCTCTACTGTTGATATTGAACTGTTACATGGTATTGGTTACAGCTTTACATAGTGCTTTATTGTGGATTTCTCATCTGCGCTGTCTTATCCCTGTTTATTACCACTGAGTCTGGCAATACTCATTTTACTCCCTGCACCTTGTGTGCAGATCCAGATACCTCACAGCAATCCTGATCCGGTAGCTGTTCGAGGCAACTTCTGTGGGATAATCGAGGTAACTGTAGAGTCCGCAGGACACGATATCACTTCCTACTGTCTTTGATTTCGTATTTGCTATTTCTTTCCGCAGTTGGTACCATGTAAAACACTATTACACTTATGATATCTTTAGAGGCTCTTGACTCTTGACCCTTCGGTCTATGGGAGTTGTACTGTTTGGGGCTTGATCCCCGTATTGGTATTTTTGTCTTCATTGACTTATAATTGTTATGTCTAAATTGGGTAAAGTGAGCTCTTAGCTCCGTAAATGTTGTTAATTGGTCGGGCTGGCCTACAGTGCGCTGGGCGCCATCACGATCGGGTTTGGGGTCGTGAAAGCAATTGATAAGTATCAAATGAAAAATGCAACTTGCTTGGACAGATTCTTTAACACGAGAGTTAGCTATGTTTACACATTTGTTAGTTTTGAGTCTTGGATTTAGGAGATTCCAAAGGGATTTTTCACTACTTCGAATTAGGTAATTGTTCTATATCCGAAAGTAATTATATTTCATAAATTCATGTCCATATTCATCAATTATTTCAGAATCAGGAGTGAGAAATTGGAATTTTTGTAAAATCATCCAAGAAAATTAATATTTAAGATATAAAAGTCAATTCGATGTCGAAATTGGATAACTTTTTTATGTTTGAACTCGTATCAGAATGAGTGTTCATATTTCGTAAGAATTATGTCGGGTCTCGCGTTGACTTTTGGCTGAGTTTTCAGAATAAAATTTTAAATCGACATTTTATTATCTGAAATTGTATATGATAAATTTTAATGAAGTTATACAATTAATTTGGATAGACTGGAGCTATCCGCGGGTTGATTCAATGAAGAAGGCGATTTTGGAGTATCGGCCTAACTTCAAAAAGGTTAGTATCTTGCCTAACCATGAGTAGGGAATTACTCTTTATACATTAAGTCTTATATGGAAATTGTGTGAATGAAAACCATGTACCGAGGTGACGAGTAAGTACTTAATTTATATGTGCAAATTATATTGGTTAAAATTCATAGACATCTTTATGTATTAAAGTGAAAAAAAGTGTTGGAACTTACTAAAGCCTTGATTTTTCATGTCATATTTTTTGTTTGTCGAGTTTGTATTTATATGATAATTTAGTGTAAATTTTAATTTGGAATTTCATGTGAATTCCGTGTGTTTGTTAATTTGTTATTTCTTAGAAATTATTATATTAGGGACTTTCTCATATACAAATAAAATGAGGTATTAATATATTTATAAAAAATATGGATTAAAAAAGGTGTCATCTTATGCTGAGTTAATTTTTCATCTTTGTTGTTGTTGTCGAGATTTTATGTACTATGAGTGGAGTCTTCGGCTATTTACTGTGAAATTAATTAATTTTGTTATATCCTTGGAATTGGTTGTGTCATATGGGTAATTTATAATATGAATTGTAGTTTTGTGTTGTCGTGGTAATATCTTTGTAAATTATTGTGTGATTTGGGTTACTGTTACACGGCGGATAATGGTGATATTTCATTATTGATATTATGTGGGTATAAAAGTAAAATTTCATTGTGATTATGTATTGGTATATTGTTTGGCAGAGATATAACAGTGGCTATTAAACGGAAAAATAACGGAGGCTAATATGAAGCGATAAGGGTGTCTATTATAGTAGTGATAAGGATTGCTATAAAAGAGATAAAGGTGGCTATTACCAGGGATGATATGTGGTAATGTCGGGATGTTGTGTTAGGTAAATTTTTTGTGATGTTGTGATTTTTTTGGTGATTTCTTTTATATATTGTTTAATTTATTTTATAAATTCAATAAATTTGAGAATAATCAGATAAATGCTGAAATTATGAGCCTATGGATATTTGCGGGGCTGATTATGATATGGACACGAGATGCCGAGGATAAATGATGAATTTATTATTGGTACATAAAATATCCATACAGTTATACTATGATATATTGACAGGAGGTGTCGTGGTTATATAATGAAAATGATATTGGCACATAAATTGTCCGTGCATTCATGATATAAAATATGGGCACAAGGTGTTGTGGTTATATAATAAAAAAGATATTGGCATGTGAACTTTGCGTGCAGTCGTGATATGAAATGTGGTATGAGGTGACATGCTTAAAGGAAGGCGATAGTGACATGTGAGCTGCCCGTGCGGTTGTGATATAAATATTGGTACGAGGTGTCGTGGAAATAAAAATGGGTTGAAACTCGTATTTTTATGATTTTGAAATAAGGTGTCATAGGGTGACTTTTATTTAAAATAATTATATTCGAAAAAAGAAAATATTATTTGAAAGAATTGTATTTGGAAGATATTTGTTTGAAAGAATCATATCCGAAAGATATTTATTTAAAAGAGATATACTAGAAATATATCTATTTGAATGAAGTATATTCGAAATATGTTTATTAGAAGGTATTATATCCTAAAGATTACTATTGGGAATATTTATAAGCTAAAAATATATATTTGAAGGACTTGATTAATTGATCGTACTTGTATTCATTAGGTACTGAGCAATATTTATGTTGTTCTTGTTGCCCTGCTGTTTATATCATTGGTTGATTATTGTTGCCATCATTGTTATTGTTTCCTATTCTATTTTTTATATGCTATATTGCATAGTGAGTGTCTTGAATGTACCTCGTCACTTCTCCACCGAGGTTAGTCTTGATACTTACTGGGTACTGTTATATTTCTATACATTTTTGTATGCAAAGCTCTGTGTTGGAGATATCGAACTCAGACAAAGTTAAGTGTGATTGCAAGAATTCAAGGTAGTGTTGCTTGGGCGTCCAGTTCCTTTGGAGTCTTTCCCTTTTATTGTACTGTCAATTATTAATGAAGCACTATTGTATATTTGATTTCCTTCAAATCATTTATGCATTAAGTTAGAGTTCGTAGCTCAGTACTAACAATCTTGGGAGTTTGTATCTTTATTTTCGATGTTGGTTTCGATTACCTATTTTATAAAAAAAATGACTTGAATTATTATTATGACCGACTTACTTAGTCTTAGAGACAAAGTGCCATCATAACGCGTATGGTAAAATTTTGGATCGTGACATGATATTAGTAATGAACACTGATGATACTCGTTGTGATATCGAGATAATACTACTTGTATTCTTGACAAGCGACAATGATGTAGATAATGAAACTTTGGGATGATAACAAAAAGGTAGAACCTATACACATGGGCCGAGCCACAGTGTCGGATGGCGGTTTGGCTGAACCCAGTAAATTTTGTTCAAACTTCATATTTTCTTATGAATTTATTGAATATGTATAATTTATTAATTTAGAACCAACTTACTTAAAATAATTATAATCTTTAACTCATAAACGTAAAATCTCAGTTCCATCTCTACCTATATACATGTAATGTGTAAAATCAATAATATTGATTGTCCCACTATATGCTAATTTTAATATCCTTATTTAATTTTTTTATGCCCCGCAGAACATTTAATATAGAAGGGATTTTTACGTATCTATACCATATATGAAACCTTTTACCCTCAATGATTATGGTCTTTGTTTATTACATTTAAGCATACCAAATTACCATTTATATACCATAATCCAAATTAGGGATATAATTAGGGATTTATTTATATTAGGGATAATTATAGGACTGTATCTTCCCACTTTCTCTTTCTTTTCATCTCAATTATTCACAATACACACAAAACTCATGATGCTCCTATGCTTCCTCTCGTTGATCATCCTCAACTGCCTACTACCGTCGAAGAATATCATATTTTCAGATTCCCAAGAAAATATGAAATTCTTTGATCGAACCGCTTGAATTCCCACTGAAAATAATAATGGCAGAGAGTTCGAAATTCTTTGACTTTTTTTTTGGGTAGTGATTGAAGGTTACTGGTTAACACAGTCGATAGAAGAAGAAGAAGAAGAAGAAGAAGAAGAAGAAGAAGAAGAAGAAGAAGAAGAAGAAGAAGAAGAAGAAGAAGAAGAAGAAGACATATTTCCAAAAATTGTAGATATTTTGTAGTCAAATTAGAAAAATTATAGATAAATTATAGACTGTTTTTTTGCAGAAGATTTTGTAGAAGCTTTAGTTATTTTGGATTTGTGAAAACAGAAATAATGCATCTACAATCAGAATACAAATAATCTAGAATTTATCTACAAGATATCTACAAAATAGGTACATTGAATTTTAATATCAAAATTCTCATATCAAAGATTTGTAGAAGCTTTAGTCTTTCCAATCTACAATTTATCTACGATTCTATAATTTAACTACAATTTATCTACAGTTTATCTACAATTTCGGAAAATATGTCTTCCTCTTCTTCTTCTTCCTCCTCTTCTTCTTCTTCTTCTTCTTCTTCTTCTTCTTCTTCCTCTTCCTCTTCCTCTTCCTCTTCCTCTTCCTCTTCCTCTTCCTCTTCCTCTTCCTCTTCCTCTTCTTCTTCTTCTTCTTCTTCTTCTTCTTCTTCTACAATTTCGGAAAATATGTCTTCTTTGAATCTGAAATTCAGTCAAAACCAAGTCTAATATTCACAAAAACCCCTCAAAATTGAGATATAAAACCCAAATTTGAATTCAAAGCTTTCAAACTTTTTAATGGATATCAATGATGGAAATTATATGGAAGAACATATTTTTTCAACTTTGCGTTGTTGAAATCGAAAATTCGAATTGTTCGTTCTTTTTTTCCTCGAGAATTTGAATTGTAGTTCTAGAGAAAAATACGTATATGAGAAATCTTCTTTCCTTTTTAAAAATTAAATTTAATGTAGAATCAATTAGCACCAAGATTCTCCCCTTAATTTTAGCTCGTTTTTAGGGAATATTCTGCCCTTTTTATTCCTAATAATCGTTACAAAATTTGTAGGTAAAACATGGACTGAGCGGATAATTAACAAACTATGAACATTTAGGATAATAAAGTTTCATATATGGTATAAGTAGGTAAAAATTCTTTGATAGAACGGTGAAGCCCAATAATTGAATAAGTTGTTAACAAGTCCGATCTACTAACTACTATAGGTCTATAAATTAGACCTTCCAAGGAGGAAACACAGCATCAATATTCACACTCTTTCTATCTTACATCTCTATCAGAAAGCATCGTTATGATGGCGTCCTTTAAGCAAGCATTTCTCTCGATTGCACTCTTTGTTGCAATTACAGGTTCAAAACTTTATCACTATTCTCTCCCTTTATAATAGTTATACATATATATGTAAATCAATGTGTACGTTTTTGCGTATATTATTAAAGAATTAACTTAAATAGCGGTCCATCTAATCATATAAATTAAAAAATCGCCAGTTGATATATAATATATATATTATTCATGTATAACATTATAGCCGTATAAATATACAACCAATGTATAAATCTATGTATACAAAAAAAAAGGAGACCGGGCATCCCGTATGCAGGGTACGGAAAGGGCCGCACCTCAAGGGGTATGGTGTACACAACCTACTTTAATATATAAATTAATGGCTACTTTCACGGCTCGAATCCAAGATCTATAGATCACATGGACACAACAATACCGTTGTTCCATAAAAAATAAACAATAAATCCGGTCGGTCATATGCACTTGTAAAGATCACATTATTTTCCTAATGTTTGTTATGTTGTCAATAATATGCATGCAGTTTATCTTTCCGGGTCTTCTAAGATGCAAGTGATGGCTTTACGAGACTTACCCGAAGATATTGCAATGATGAAAGAAAAATTACTTCCATTAGGTGATATAGTAACTTGCTTGAAATACTGTAAAGTCGAAAGCGATTGCAGTGATGGTTGGCTTTGCTCCAATTGTGTTCCATCGGCATTTCAGGGATGGAGATCTCAATGTGACAAGCGTACTGCTACTGGTGAAGGTTATTTTGGAACTCTACTTCGCGCTAAGCACAACAATTATATGGCTGCATGAACTATTTCTAAATGCTTGATCTCCGTGTTATTCAAGCATTTTAAATAATGTTGTGTTTTTCAAGTTTGTGTAAGAAAATAAATGTGTAACCAAGTTTCCTTTGGGAAACTACTGCGAAGGGCTACAGCTTAATGTTAGCCGTGCTTCTTGTGGTTTTCACTTGTCATCCTATATGCAATTTAATTAGTATACATTGTATTTTCCCTATTTTCTTTATTAAAGTGTCACTAAACATAAAGGGAGATAATGTTTACTATATGTGGTATGAATCATGTAATTAAGCGTTCTGGGAGAATAGTTCTGTCACGATCCGAAATTTTCACTCTCAGGAGTCGTGATAGCGCATACTTGTGAAAGCTAGGCAAGCCAAGAACCTTTAATATTATGAACTTCTAACTCGTTTATTTTGTACCACTTTTTGTCAATCATAACAAAAAGTGTTCAATAACAAAATAAAAGTGAGAACATGAAATTTAAAGCAGAAGATTTGAGTTATGCATACTGCACCGAAATGCGAAAGTCGTCACATATTTCTACCCAACAACTGGTGTCACATCACTCACGGACTTCTAAGAATGCTAAATAGAACCGTTGAAAGAAATATAACATTTTTTGTCCCGGATACATAAGACAACAACATGAAAAAGAAGGTGGAAGAGACTCCGGGCCTGCGGACGTCTGCAAGGCTACCTCGGTGTCTTGGTGGACTGAAGGCTGGGTCCTGATCTAAGGCTGCTGCTCAATTGTCGCTCCAACACCTGGATCTATGCAAAAGAGCGTAGAGTGTACCAT
>JASVEL010013576.1:0-73311 GCA_032618575.1 Nicotiana noctiflora
TAGGGGAAATCAATATCTTAGTCTTTCTCTTCATTCTTTATACTAACATTCAATTCTTTCTTTCAAGTCTTTAATTTCTTGCAAAAGTTAGTTAGTAGAAAACATCCATAAAAATATATTCAAAAGTTTGTGAAGCTGCTTCAGGAGTATTCTTGGGTTGTGGAAGTTACAGTTGATAGGTTAATTCCCTATGGGATCGACTCTAAACTTAATTGACCGGATTATATTGACTACGACTGTTGTTTGGGCGTGAATCATTAGGGCTTGAATCTTAAGAGAGCTTAAACATGGGATTTGAAGGGTCAAATGGGCTCAAATTCTTGTGAATTTGATATGTATAGACTCGTGGCGAGATAGGGATCGTATTGATGTAAAAAATTTTAGATTTTGAGAAGTGGGTCCGGGGCTCGGGTTTTGCAAACTTTGTGATTTTTGATATTTTTTGACTCTTTTTGTTTGGGTTATATTCCCTTGGCCTATTGTAATGTATTCGTTGTGGTTTTGGCCAGATTCGACACGGGAGGAGGTCGATTCGAGAGGAAAAGGCATTTCAAGCTAGTCTTTGGCCGGCTAGAGGTGAGTAATTGATGTAACTGCTATTCTGAGGGTTTGAAACCACGGACTTTCACATCGTAATGCTATATTAAGGCATGACACGCATTCCGTGATGAGTGTAGGGTCGTTTACTGTTGGGATTTAGACTTGGTCTATCCCGAGTGTGGTTTCTACTATATGGGCGATTGAGACGCATACCTTATCACTTTGAATTGGGTTTAGTGCCGTGTTTTGGGGCCTTATGCTGACCTATAGAATCCTTAGGGGGTCCTTATGTGTTTTACCTCACTTGTGGGCATATCACATACTCCCAGTCATGTTTTCTACTATTGAAATAAACAAGATTTGTATTTTGAATCATGAATATTAAATAAAAAAAGGATAAGAGGGCTGAGATCCCGATAGTATGTCATGCTCGGTTGGCTATGTATTTATTTGACTAAGATGGGTCGAGGACCCGATTATGAGGATGATTTCCTAGTTATGGATCGGGCTGCACGCCACAATAATGATATATTGATATTGAGCTCGTGAGCCTGTTTGATGCCACGACATCACTGATATTGCGCTTGGGCTGTAGGAGCCCCTCTAGAGTCTGTACACACCCCACAGTGAGTGCCGTTGATATTAAATATGTGGAGCTGGTTGCACGGCGCAACGGGTACTAGAGTGTACCATTATATGTGTTGCATCTTTTCATGCCTTCTTCCTCGACTATAATACTTGTTGGTTACTGTTTTCACATAGGTGGATCTAAACTGCTAGATATAGAATTACATTGTGCATTTTCTGTGTTTCCTTACTTACGAACCTTAGTTATGTTTATTACTCACTGGGTCGGAGTACTCACTTTACTCACTGTACCTTGCGTGCAGATCCTGAGTAGATTCAGTGATCAGCAAGTTTACTTCCGGGAGTGCCGAGGTAGCTGCATGGCGTTCCCAGCCGTAGACTTCTCCCTCTATCCTTATCTTTTATTTTTGCACTATGTAATAGGATGATACTCTGTATGTAGAGGCTCATGTTCATGACACTGGGTCAATGGTTGGGCTATATTCTATATTTTGTTAAACTTTATTATTTTTATTAGTATTTCCGAGTCCTGACTTAAATGGCTTAATGATTTACCGCTTCATTTATCAACTTCGGTCTATCAGTTGGGATGAATATCGAAAATGGTCGGGCTTGCCTAGTAGTGTTTTGGGCACCATCATGGCTGGATTGGGGTCATGAAAAATGAACCAATTTGTCATTTTAGGAATTAACTTCCCGTTCAATAATTTAAGGCCTCGAGCAACTTTGTAATATGTATTATGACTTTCGTGTGTGGACGAGTTTATTTTTCGAAGATTCGGGATTTAATTTAAAGAAAGAGTTGGCCGGAGAGTTGACTGTTGAGAAAAGGACATCAAAATGGATATTGATGATATAAGTAGGTTCATATGGTAATTTCAGACTTAGTATTATGTTTGGATTTTTATTTGGAAGTCCGTAGGATAATTCGACGGATTTTGGTAAAAGTTTGAAAATACGAGATTTTGAAAAATTTCGACCGATGGAAATTTTGATAACAAGGTTGGATTTCGATTACAAAAATTGGAATAGATTCGCTACATCATTTATGACTCACGTGAAAAATTTGAAGTCATTCCGGATTGATTTAAAATATTTCACCGCAAAATATAGAAGTTGGAAGATTTGAAAACTCATAATTGGATATGACGCGATTCAAAGTTTTAGTGTCATTTAACGTGATTTAAAATCTTGACTAACTTAAAATTGTATCTTGGGACATGTTTGTATATTTGGTTAAAGTCCTGAGGGCCTCGAGTGAATTTCAGAAGGTTAACGGAGCAATTCGGACTTGAAGAAAAGCTTGCTGGAATTTCTGGGCAGCACCTGATGTTTTCGCTTCTGCGGAAGTTCCATCACAGAAGTGAGGAAATCGTCATAGAAGTAACTGGAATGGGAGCTGGGCAGTGGTTGTCTTGAACTCATAGTGCGCACATGCGCAATTGTAGAAGCACAAGTAAGAACGCAGACGCTTGCTGGTGTTTTCTCGCACAAGAAAGATTTTTGTCACACCTGCGACATCGCTGGTGCGTGAACAATGATCACAAGTGGATGCAGCGTGCAGGCGCGATAAATCTGCCGCATGTGCGAAACTATGCAGTGACATAAGGACCAAGAAAGGAAATTTTCCATTTTCGATTGGGAATTTGAAAGCCTATATATTTCAATCTATAAATAATTTGGAGATTATCCAAATACAAAAGTTGTAGTCGTTGTATCTAGTTTTCAGAAATTCAAACCGTTAGTCATTTGGAGTTGTACACAAAAAGTTATGGTTAATATATTACAGGCTTTCTTGAAAGAGTTCTGAAATTGCCACAAATTTCTGTTTCACGGGGCTGATTTTGGGAGCTTATATCTCCCCATCTATAAGGAACTTGTGATAAGCAACACATGAAAGTTGTAGCCCTTGACATCTAATTTTCAGGAAGTAAAATCGTTCATCATTTGGACATTTGCACAAAAAGTTATAATTGATATACGGAAGGCTCATATTGCTATTTTGTTTTTTGGGACAAAGGCTAATCTCATGTATCAAATGCTATTGTGACGACCCGGCCCATCATCACGGGAATTACCACCCCGTTACCTTGCATTTATGTGTTTTGTGTTTTTATATCGGTGTTAGAGCCTATCGGGTGAGTTAGGAGTGATTTGGATTGAAAATAAGGCATATAGCCTTTTTGAAGGAAGCTTGAATATGGAAAGTCAACCTGGAGTTGACTATTTAGTTAGAGTGCTCCGAATCGGATTTTGATGATTTGGTTAGTTTCGGGAGGTGATTTGTGACTTAGGGGAGCGATCGCAATTGAATTCGGAGGTCCAGTGTAGAAATAGGCTTGAATTGACTAAGGTTGAATTTTAGCGAAATCCGAACGGTAGGTGAGATTTTGATCCGGGGGTCAGAATGGAATTCCAACAATTTTGTAGCTTCGTCATGTGATTTTGGATATGTCTGTGAATTTTCAAGTCAATCGGACGTCATTTGGTCGGGTTTTTGATTGAATGTGTAATTCAAAACGTTTTAAGGAATTTAGGCTTGAATTCGATGCGAATTGTGGGTTTTGGTGTTGTTAGACGTGTTTTGAGGATTGGAACAGGTTCAAATAAGGCATTAGGATGTGTTGGTACGTTTGGATGAAGTCCTGGGAGCCCCAGGGTGTTTTCGGGTGGTTAAACGGAAGAAAACATGGGAAATTGCAGGTTATGAAGTTCTATTCTGTTGTTTTCGCTCCTGCGGAAATGGGAGTGCAGGAGCGAGTCCGCAGGAGCGGACATGGGAGCGCAGAAGCGCTGGTCTTGCGGAAGCGGAGCTTGGCCCGCAGGGGCGGCACCGCTGGTGCGGAAGGTGAGCCGCAGAAGCGGTCCAAGGTCGTGAGGGGGATATCCGCAGAAGTGGAAGTGTTGGCCGCTTAAGCGTGTCCGCAGAAGTGGACTCTTATGCGCAGAAGCGGGAAGTCCCGCAGGAGCAGAGGAAATTCCGCAGGAGCGGACGTGCAGAAATGGTCAATGGCTCGCAGAAGCGGAAATGGCCAATTAGGCCTGGGATTCGCAGAAGCAACCAATTGGTCGTGGAAGCGGTATCGCAGAGGCGGAAATTTGTCCGCAGAAGCGAAAATCGCAGAGGGTTTAATTATATCAGAAGTTAGAAATTTCAGAAACATTTCAAAACATTTAGGTCTAGGCTTAAGAGACGATTTGGGCGATTTTGAAGAGAAATTCAAGGGAATTCATCAGGTAATCAACTATGGACTCAAATTATGATTAGTATTGATAATATTATGCAATTATCTCATGAAAATGGAGGAATTTGGGGTATTTCATGGAGGTTTTAGCCCTAGGCTTGAAATATAGAAAATCGAGGATTTGTATGGGCAAATGGAGTATGAATTTGGTAAATGTTATATGCCTTGACTCGTATTGAGACGAGGGTTCCGAATATGTGACTTTCGTAATTTTTCGATAAGCGAACCGGAAGTCGAGTTTTGGAAACTTTGTCCTTTTTCGTGTAAATTGAGTTGTTTTGACTAGGTATCATTCCATTGGCCTAATTTGATGTGTTTCTACTATATTTGATCAGATTCAATGCGTGCAGAGCTTGATTCTTGTGGCAAGGGCATCGCGGACTAGTCGTCTAGCCGTATTGAGTTGAGTAATAGATGTGGGTGATGACCAGCGGGTTCGAAACCCCGGTATACCACTTTGTGACGCTGTATAGAGGCGAGACACGTACTCTTTTGTTTGTGCGGGGTCGATTGTGATTGGGGACTATAGCTTAGTCCGACCTGTTGATACTGTGTTATGATATTGGCTATTCTTGAGCCGTCGAACTTCCTTCTCGGATGGTTGCATATTATATTGTGATATTGGCTACTCTTGAGCCGTTGAACCTCCTTCTTAGACGGTTGAGTACACTTATGGGTTGTGAGCCAGTTTTTGGGATCCCGCGAGGATCGTTATCATTGTTCTATGATATTGACATGCTACTTTTACTACCATTCCGTAGCTACTGCTGTTATCATGATATTTCCATTCTCTGGAACTTGACATCTACTGTTTTCAACTGAAAAATGATAAAAGAGTTTTCAAACTAACTTTTGAGCCTGCGAGGCTACATTTGCATATTAGCTGACTGGTAGTGGATCGGGCTGCACTCCGCAGCGTATATTCATGATATTGTGCTTGGGCTGTAAGAGCCCCTCCGGAGTCTGAACCCCCACAGTAAGCACGAGTACCCAAATTGGATCGGGCTACGCGCCGTAGCGGTCATTTCATGCATTGCATTGCATTTAGCTACATCTGCTAGTTGTTATACTATGTTGTTGATATTTTGTTGGTTCTCTACTGTTGATATTGAACTGTTACAGGGTATTGGTTACAGCTTTACATAGTGCTTTAGTATGGATTTCTCATCTACGCTGTCTTACCCCTGTTTATTACCACTGAGTCTGGCTGTACTCATTTTACTCCCTGCACCTTGTGTGCAGATTCAGGTACCTCTCAGCAGTCCTGATCCGGTAGTTGTTCAAGGCGACTTCTGTGGGATAATCGAGGTAGCTGCAGAGTCCGCAGGACCCGATATCCCTTCCTACTGTCTTTGATTTTGTATTTGCTATTTCTTTCCGCAGTTAGTACCATGTAAAACACTATTACACTTATGATATCTTTAGAGGCTCTTGACTTTTGACCCTTCGGTCTATGGGAGTTGTACTGTTTGGGGCTTGATCCCCGTATTGTTATTTTTGTCTTCATTGACTTATAATTATTATGTCTAAATTGGGTAAAGTGAGCTCTTAGCTCCGTAAATGTTGTTAATTGGTCGGGCTGGCCTAGCAGTGTGTTGGGCGCCATCATGATCGGGTTTGGGGTCGTGACAAGTTGGTATCAGAGCCTAGGTTTACTAGGCCTCATGAGTCTTGAGCCGGTTAGTAGAGTCTTGTGGATCGGTACGGGGACGTCTGTACTTATTCTCGAGAGGCCGCGAACCTTTAGGAAACACTTCACATTTCTTGGAATTCTTATCGTTCGTACTTAATTCAGCTTGAGATATACCTTTTTGAAATTCCTTCTGCACGTCTGTGTACGCATCGAGCGCTCAATAATATAATTGCCTTATGGATTGTAATTTCCCCGATCGAGGGGCGAGATATAATCTCTGTGAGTTCACGTTGGGACAGTCAGGAGGACTCGAGGCTGTACCTTGTCTTTGACTTGAGCATCGAGGTGCTGATTTTCTGAGTGGTGGTAATAAATAATGTACTGAGGGTTTAAAACCCCGTATTTACACTATACAGTGCTATGCTGAGATAATACACGCGTCATGTGACGAGCGTGGTGGTATTGTGACTGGGGATTTGGACTTGGTCCTTCCCGATTGATAGATTACTGTGTATAATGACTGAGACTGGGTTTATGTCTTTGTATTTGGGTTAGTAGCCATGTTTGGGCCCTTGTGCCGATCTGTATAGTATTAGGGAGGCTTGATAATGGATGAGCTGTTAGTTGTTCGACTCTTATCTAATCTGTTGTGTAGCCCCGAGCTATGGGCGTGGTGAATATTTACCATATCTCATAATTGGAAGGTAAAGTGCCTTGTGTGTAGTGGAACGAGTTTAAACTCAGGAAGACTAAAATGATTATGCTCTGTGTATCCTGGTGGAAGGTATTGTGCTGAAATGCTAAATTGAGAAGAAATAGGTGGGTTGATCCTCATATGTAATTGAAAGGCATTTGATATGTGTTATGATTCGATCAGGTACAACGCATGTTCATGTAACAATTATGATAATGTGATTTGTGTAGTATTGAGATTAATGTTGTCGATATGCATTGTGATGTCTTGTCGAGTTGTGAATGTATTGCTAGGATGGTTTTCGTGATTCTCTGGCAGGTGGATACGTCAAATTACAAAGGAAACTCTGTCAAAATTTTTGGAAAATTTGGGACTTAGGAAAGCTTTTTGTCACCTAAAGAGTGGGCTTAACTGTTGTGTGTGAATGAATACAAGAATTGCAAAAGAGTTAAGATTTCTGATGATTCGAATCTCCGCCGAAGCTTGTAAATGACTTGAGTTTGGATGCTATGAGTGGCTAAAAGTGCTTTGATGTATGGCTCCCAGCCAAGTTGGGGAGGTTGTTATTGATTAACTGATGGCATTATTGTGTGCCACGTTGATTCTGTCTCTAATTATGATGGGAAATCTTGATAAATGTCATGGTGCTTCATAGATGTGAAGAAATACTAGGATGAGTGGAACTGATGTTGGTAAAGAATGTTCGGTGTATATATAAAGAAAGATAGCTAATTGTATTTGTATGTAATCATGTTCTGCGGTGTCAGAGTTCTAACAAGGCACGAGTGGTTTTGTTCAATAAGACAATTGAATTATAGTTGAATAAGGTTGAATGATGCCCGGGAATTTGTTATACGGTGTTTAAGATTTTGCTTGTAACAGTCATGTGTCTTAAGATTGTGCATGTGGCTAAAGATGGTGGTTTCGTTAGAAAAGATCAAGACTTGCGTTATATTATGTGAATGATGGGATTCTATGTAACCGTATTGGGAGGTAATGATAAAGACTTCAAATTATAGGAAGTTCTTCAAAATAATGTATTGTAGAATGTGGTACTTCTGGGAAACATTTAGAGAGTATTAAGTGACCTATGGGTCTTAGACCGTGTGGGCTTATGTACGTGTCTCGTTTGGTAACATGAGTTAATGTATTATGGTGCTACAGTAAAGGCTAATATTAAATTAAAGATGAATCAAAAAGAAACTGGGTCGATGGATCAACTTATTAATAAACCGAAGCGGTATGTTAAGGAATACGATTAATTCTTGGTATGTGATTGAAGTAATGAGTCTTGCAGATATTGTGCAACAAAGCTCTTGAGTGCTGGCAGTTGTGTAACTCGATATGGGTATAAGGACTCAGTCCTGGCAGTTTAACTTATGCAATGTAATTTGGAGAAAGAATTTATGATGTGTTTTACTGTGGATTGAAAATGAGTGTATTTTTCTTGTTGGTATGCAAGGTCTGGAATGTGCAATGAGTTTTCTCTATATGGGATCATGAAATTCCTTGACTAGTTGAGTGCGCCGATGTTTGTGGCGTAGGAAAGGAATATGAATTTCCATGTTATCCTAGTGCGGTATGGTATATGCGATGTGTTATGGAAAGTTGATAATGGCATATTCAAGGCTTTGAGATTTATTCATAATATATGGGAAGTCATTAAAATTATTGAGTAGCGCGGGCAGCTGCAGGTGATTTAAGAATCGATCTTTCTGGTGATTAAAGAAAATGGTACTGCTATTCTAGTGATTTGGCAGGGTATATGGTCCAAAAGGACAAGGTAATGTAAACTGATAATATCTAGTGGTATGGTGGTATCCTCTTGTGGGATCGACTGTAATAATTGAGTCGTTGATGGCATAATGAAATTTCTGAAATGGCTTTCGTGGTATGAATGGATGTTTGATGTGCGTTATGTATTCGGTCGGTGGAGTGTGGAATCAGGCATAGTGATTCATGTGTTGTATATGTGTTGGAGACTTGAAGTTCTCGTAAATCCGCCTATGCGGTGGTGATATATTGTGTGTATCGGCACCGTTTAATGATTATTGGAATTCGGAAACCCTAGTGGCTCTCTCTTGACTTGATATGATGAATTCAGATTATGATACTTGATTGCTGACTGGTTGTCATAGGTCAGGTTGTCTAACTAATGTGATATGGATTATGATGGAAATGGCACAAAATTCATAGCAGAGTGCATCAGAGTATGCTCCAGTAGGGTAGTTGTACCATGGACCAGCGGACGACTGGTAGGTATTACTTTGTCAGTTGGGCCTTCGTGGCAGATATCAGTGCAGAGGTTTCTATCATTGATTCAGTTCTGGTATTGAGGAACTTTGTCGAATGAGTTTATTGAGGCCGAGCTTGAGGCTATACATGTTTAGTGTAATGAGCAACTTGACCCGATGCACATTTCTTTTGCGAGGGTTTTATATGGATCAGGTGGAGCGCCGCCACGGGTATGGTATATGGATCGGGTGACACGCCGCCATGGGTATGTCATTTGAGCGGGTTACATGACGTAACAGTGTAATGTGAAAATAGAGTTAGTTATATGTTACCTGGTATACAATACTTCCTGGCTTCTGAGGAAAAGTCTGTATTGAGTATCGCTCGGTGAATGGCACATCGGTTGTGTCCTTTTAGGATTTGATAGCATACGTTAGTTATTTCACCGTGGGTGAGGTTGGTTGCTTGGTTTTAGACCTAGATCTTTGCATGGCTAACCGTTTTGAGCTTGGTAACTTGAGGTGCTTCATGAGTAATAGTATTTGGATAGAATCATGAATTGTGGCAAGGCCACGTGATGCTATGACCTCTCGAGGAAGATTCATGTACTATAATGCGAGACGCGATCTCAGTTCTATGTTATGATGGCACAGAGGAATTGAATTACAGCTCTCTTGTTGAAGACAATTGTCATGATTTGAGTATGTTTGGACGTTCCTATTGGCGCCTATATTGTGCTCGTCGCGGCTTAGGCCGGTATTTGAGGTGTCATGTCACCAGTGCGGTGTGTTATAATCGAAATGATCATTTGAGTCATTATGGAGAGCGAGCATATGTGTTTTCAGTTGGTTAGAAAGGTAATACCAAGATTTGGGTCCGAAATCTATTGTGGTATCGGTTAAAAGGGAAATGGATTCATGAATGGTTAACCTGAGAGATAGGTTCGATATATCGCGTGTTCGGTTGCCGTGGGTAGTATATGAAGGTGTTGGACTAAGAATTTAGCTAATAAGAAAGGTTCTTTCTGCTAGTAATTGGTTATTGTGGACAGTTGTTGTGATTAGAGACTATCGTCTCGAGTGATTGGGTTGTTGATACATCATATGATCCTACCCGGAGTAGTGAGTATGCGTTATTGTAGTGGATTCGAGTGTATCCTGAGTATAGGCATGGGATTAGCATTTGGCATATGATTTCAGAAAGTGCAATGTGGTTTATCGTTCAGATGGTCTGTGAAATTTTAGCTATATGGTGTTATCGGATTTATGTGAGATAGGGCGATTGCGATGTGGGATCGCCCGAATATATGCTAGGTAAGGTCATTCAGCTACTGAGTTGCATCTAGTATAACTCTGGGTCCACTTGAGGACGAGCCTTTATTTAAGTTGGGGAGAATGTGACGACCCGGCCCGTCGTCATGGGAATTACCACCCCGTTACCTTGCATTTATGTGTTTTATGTTTTTATATCGGTGTTAGAGCCTATCGGGTGAGTTAGGAGCGATTTGGATTGAAAATGAGGCATATAGCCTTTTTGAAGGAAGCTTGAATATGGAAAGTCAACTTGGAGTTGTCTATTTAGTTAGAGTGTTCAGAATCTGATTCTGATAATTTGGTTAGTTCCGGGAGGTGATTTGCGACTTAGGGGAGCGATCGGAATTGAATTCGGAGGTCCGATGTTGAAATAGGCTTAAATTGGCTAAGGTTGAATTTTGGCGAAATCCGAACTGTAGGTGAGATTTTGATCCGGGGGTCGGAATGGAATTTTGACAATTTTTGTAGCTTCGTCATATGATTTTGGATATGTCTATGACTTTTCAGGTCAATCGGACGTCGTCTGGTCGGGTTTTTGATCAAATGTGTACTTCGGAAAGTTTTAAGGAATTTAGGCTTGAATTCGATGCGAATTGTGGGTTTTGGTGTTGTTAGACGTGTTTTGAGGATTGGAACAGGTTCGAATAAGGTATTAAGATGTGTTGGTACGTTTGGATGAGGTCCCGAGGGCCTCGGGGTGTTTTCGGGTGGTTAAACGGAAGAAAACATGGGAATTGCAGGTTATGAAGTTCTGTTCTGTTGTTTTCGCTCCTACGGAAATGGGAGCACATGAGCGAGTCTGCAGGAGCGGACATGTGAGCGTAGAAGCGCTGGTCTTCACTGAAGTGGAGCTTGGTCCGCAGGGGCAGCACCACTGGTGCGGAGTTTAGGTCGCAGAAGCGATCCAAGGTCGTGTGGGGGATATCCGCAGAAGTGGAAGTGTTGGCCGCTTAAGCGAGTTTGCAGAAGCGTCCTCTTATGTGCAGAAGCGGGAAGCCCCGCAGGAGTGGAGGAAATTCCGCAGGAGCGGACGTGCGGAAGCAGTCCGTCGCTCGCAAAAGCGGATATGGCCAATTAGGCTTGGGATTCGCAGAAGCGACCAATTGGTCACGAAAGCGGTATCGCAAAGGCAGAAATTTGTCCGCAGAAGCAAAAATCATAGAGGGTTTAATTATATCAGAAGTTAGAAATTTTAGAAACATTTCAAAATATTTGGGTCTCGGCTTAACAGGCGATTTGGGCGATTTTGAAGAGAAATTCAAGGGAATTCATCAGGTAATTAACTATGGACTCAAATTATGATTAGTATTGATAATATTATGCAATTACCTCATGAAAATGGAGGAATTTGGGGTATTTCATGTAGGTTTTAACCCTAGGCTTGAAATATAGAAAAACAAGGATTTGAATGGGCAAATGGAGTCCGAATTTGGTAAATTTTATATGCCTAGACTCGTATTGAGACGAGGGTTCCGAATATGTGAATTTCATAATTTTTCGGGAAGCGAACCGAAAGTCGGGTTTTGGCAACTTTATCATTTTTGGTGTAAATTGAGTTGTTTTGACTGGGTATCATTCCATTGGCCTAATTTGATGTGTTTCTACTATATTTGATCAGATTCTACACGTGAGCAGCTTTATTCTCGTGGCAAGGGCATCGTGGACTAGTCGTCGAGCCGTATTAAGGTGCGTAATAGATGTGGGTGATGACCAGCGGGTTCGAAACCCAGGTATACAACTTTGTGACGCTGTATAGTGGCGAGACATGTACTCTCTTGTTAGTGCGGGGTCGATTGTGATTGGGACTATGTCTTAGTCCGACCTGTTGATACTGTGTTATGATATTGGCTATTCTTGAGCTGTCGAACCTCCTTCTCGGATGGTTGCATATTATATTGTGATATTGGATACTCTTGAGCCGTTGAACCTCCTTCTTGGACGGTTGAGTACACTTATGGGCTGTGAGCCAGTTATTGGTATCCCGCGAGGATCGTTATCATTGTTCTGTGATAATGACATGCTAGGTTTACTACCAGTCCGTAGCTACTGCTGTTATCATGATATTTCTAATCTCTGGAACTTGACATCTACTGTTTTCAACTGAAAAATGATAAAAGAGTTTTCAAACTACTTCTGAGCCTGCGAGGCTGCATTTGCATATTAGCTGACTGGTAGTGGATCGGGCTGCGTGCCACAACATATATTCGTGATATTGTGCTTGGACTGTAGGAGCCCCTCCAGAGTCTGAACCCCCACAGTGAGCATAGGTACCCAAATTGGATCGGGCTACGCGCCGTAGCGGTCATTTCATGCATTGCATTGCATTTAGCTGCATCTGCTAGCTGTTATACTATGTCGTTGATATTTGTTAGTTCTCTACTATTGATATTGAACTGTTACAGGGTATTGGTTACAGCTTTACATAGTGCTTTATTGTGGATTTCTCATCTGCGCTGTCTTATCCCTTGTTTATTACCACTGAGTCTGGCAATACTCATTTTACTCCCTGCACCTTGTGTGCAGATCCAGATACCTCACAGCAATCTTGATCCGGTAGCTGTTCGAGGCAACTTCTGTGGGATAATCGAGGTAACTGTAGAGTCCGCAGGACACGATATCACTTCCTACTGTCTTTGATTTCGTATTTGCTATTTCTTTCCGCAGTTGGTACCATGTAAAACACTATTACACTTATGATATCTTTAGAGGCTCTTGACTCTTGACCCTTCGGTCTATGGGAGTTGTACTGTTTGGGGCTTGATCCCCGTATTGGTATTTTTGTCTTCATTGACTTATAATTGTTATGTCTAAATTGGGTAAAGTGAGCTCTTAGCTCCGTAAATGTTGTTAATTGGTCGGGCTGGCCTACAGTGCGCTGGGCGCCATCACGATCGGGTTTGGGGTCGTGAAAGCAATTGATAAGTATCAAATGAAAAATGCAACTTGCTTGGACAGATTCTTTAACACGAGAGTTAGCTATGTTTACACATTTGTTAGTTTTGAGTCTTGGATTTAGGAGATTCCAAAGGGATTTTTCACTACTGCGAATTAGGTAATTGTTCTATATTCGAAAGTAATTATATTTCATAAATTCATGTCCATATTCATCAATTATTTCAGAATCAGGAGTGAGAAATTGGAATTTTTGTAAAATCATCCAAGAAAATTAATATTTAAGATATAAAAGTCAATTCGATGTCGAAATTGGATAACTTTTTTATGTTTGAACTCGTATCAGAATGAGTGTTCATATTTCGTAAGAATTATGTCGGGTCTCGCGTTGACTTTTGGCTGAGTTTTCAGAATAAAATTTTAAATCGACATTTTATTATCTGAAATTGTATATGATAAATTTTAATGAAGTTATACAATTAATTTGGATAGACTGGAGCTATCCGCGGGTTGATTCAATGAAGAAGGCGATTTTGGAGTATCGGCCTAACTTCAAAAAGGTTAGTATCTTGCCTAACCATGAGTAGGGAATTACTCTTTATACATTAAGTCTTATATGGAAATTGTGTGAATGAAAACCATGTACCGAGGTGACGAGTAAGTACTTAGTTTATATGTGCAAATTATATTGGTTAAAATTCATAGACATCTTTATGTATTAAAGTGAAAAAAAGTGTTGGAACTTACTAAAGCCTTGATTTTTCATGTCATATTTTTTGTTTGTCGAGTTTGTATTTATATGATAATTTAGTGTAAATTTTAATTTGGAATTTCATGTGAATTCCGTGTGTTTGTTAATTTGTTATTTCTTAGAAATTATTATATTAGGGACTTTCTCATATACAAATAAAATGAGGTATTAATATATTTATAAAAAATATGGATTAAAAAAGGTGTCATCTTATGCTGAGTTAATTTTTCATCTTTGTTGTTGTTGTCGAGATTTTATGTACTATGAGTGGAGTCTTCGGCTATTTACTGTGAAATTAATTAATTTTGTTATATCCTTGGAATTGGTTGTGTCATATGGGTAATTTATAATATGAATTGTAGTTTTGTGTTGTCGTGGTAATATCTTTGTAAATTATTGTGTGATTTGGGTTACTGTTACACGGCGGATAATGGTGATATTTCATTATTGATATTATGTGGGTATAAAAGTAAAATTTCATTGTGATTATGTATTGGTATATTGTTTGGCAGAGATATAACAGTGGCTATTAAACGGAAAAATAACGGAGGCTAATATGAAGCGATAAGGGTGTCTATTATAGTAGTGATAAGGATTGCTATAAAAGAGATAAAGGTGGCTACTACCAGGGATGATATGTGGTAATGTCGGGATGTTGTGTTAGGTAAATTTTTTGTGATGTTGTGATTTTTTTGGTGATTTCTTTTATATATTGTTTAATTTATTTTATAAATTCAATAAATTTGAGAATAATCAGATAAATGCTGAAATTATGAGCCTATGGATATTTGCGGGGCTGATTATGATATGGACACGAGATGCCGAGGATAAATGATGAATTTATTATTGGTACATAAAATATCCATACAGTTATACTATGATATATTGACAGGAGGTGTCGTGGTTATATAATGAAAATGATATTGGCACATAAATTGTCCGTGCATTCATGATATAAAATATGGGCACAAGGTGTTGTGGTTATATAATAAAAAAGATATTGGCATGTGAACTTTGCGTGCAGTCGTGATATGAAATGTGGTATGAGGTGACATGCTTAAAGGATGGCGATAGTGACATGTGAGCTGCCCGTGCGGTTGTGATATAAATATTGGTACGAGGTGTCGTGGAAATAAAAATGGGTTGAAACTCGTATTTTTATGATTTTGAAATAAGGTGTCATAGGGTGACTTTTATTTAAAATAATTATATTCGAAAAAAGAAAATATTATTTGAAAGAATTGTATTTGGAAGATATTTGTTTGAAAGAATCATATCCGAAAGATATTTATTTAAAAGAGATATACTAGAAATATATCTATTTGAATGAAGTATATTCGAAATATGTTTATTAGAAGGTATTATATCCTAAAGATTACTATTGGGAATATTTATAAGCTAAAAATATATATTTGAAGGACTTGATTAATTGATCGTACTTGTATTCATTAGGTACTGAGCAATATTTATGTTGTTCTTGTTGCCCTGCTGTTTATATCATTGGTTGATTATTGTTGCCATCATTGTTATTGTTTCCTATTCTATTTTTTATATGCTATACTGCATAGTGAGTGTCTTGAATGTACCTCGTCACTTCTCCACCGAGGTTAGTCTTGATACTTACTGGGTACTGTTATATTTCTATACATTTTTGTATGCAAAGCTCTGTGTTGGAGATATCGAACTCAGACAAAGTTAAGTGTGATTGCAAGAATTCAAGGTAGTGTTGCTTGGGCGTCCAGTTCCTTTGGAGTCTTTCCCTTTTATTGTACTGTCAATTATTAATGAAGCACTATTGTATATTTGATTTCCTTCAAATCATTTATGCATTAAGTTAGAGTTCGTAGCTCAGTACTAACAATCTTGGGAGTTTGTATCTTTATTTTCGATGTTGGTTTCGATTACCTATTTTATAAAAAAAATGACTTGAATTATTATTATGACCGACTTACTTAGTCTTAGAGACAAAGTGCCATCATAACGCGTATGGTAAAATTTTGGATCGTGACATGATATCAGTAATGAACACTGATGATACTCGTTGTGATATCGAGATAATACTACTTGTATTCTTGACAAGCGACAATGATGTAGATAATGAAACTTTGGGATGATAACAAAAAGGTAGAACCTATACACATGGGCCGAGCCACAGTGTCGGATGGCGGTTTGGCTGAACCCAGTAAATTTTGTTCAAACTTCATATTTTCTTATGAATTTATTGAATATGTATAATTTATTAATTTAGAACCAACTTACTTAAAATAATTATAATCTTTAACTCATAAACGTAAAATCTCAGTTCCATCTCTACCTATATACATGTAATGTGTAAAATCAATAATATTGATTGTCCCACTATATGCTAATTTTAATATCCTTATTTAATTTTTTTATGCCCCGCAGAACATTTAATATAGAAGGGATTTTTACGTATCTATACCATATATGAAACCTTTTACCCTCAATGATTATGGTCTTTGTTTATTACATTTAAGCATACCAAATTACCATTTATATACCATAATCCAAATTAGGGATATAATTAGGGATTTATTTATATTAGGGATAATTATAGGACTGTATCTTCCCACTTTCTCTTTCTTTTCATCTCAATTATTCACAATACACACAAAACTCATGATGCTCCTATGCTTCCTCTCGTTGATCATCCTCAACTGCCTACTACCGTCGAAGAATATCATATTTTCAGATTCCCAAGAAAATATGAAATTCTTTGATCGAACCGCGTGAATTCCCACTGAAAATAATAATGGCAGAGAGTTCGAAATTCTTTGACTTTTTTTTGGGTAGTGATTGAAGGTTACTGGTTAACACAGTCGATTGAAACTCGAAGAAGAAGAAGAAGAAGAAGAAGAAGAAGAAGAAGAAGAAGAAGAAGAAGAAGAAGAAGAAGAAGAAGAAGAAGAAGAAGAAGAAGAAGACATATTTCCAAAAATTGTAGATATTTTGTAGTCAAATTAGAAAAATTATAGATAAATTATAGACTGTTTTTTTGCAGAAGATTTTGTAGAAGCTTTAGTTATTTTGGATTTGTGAAAACAGAAATAATGCATCTACAATCAGAATACAAATAATCTAGAATTTATCTACAAGATATCTACAAAATAGGTACATTGAATTTTAATATCAAAATTCTCATATCAAAGATTTGTAGAAGCTTTAGTCTTTCCAATCTACAATTTATCTACGATTCTATAATTTAACTATAATTTATCTACAGTTTATCTACAATTTCGGAAAATATGTCTTCCTCTTCTTCTTCTTCCTCCTCTTCTTCTTCTTCTTCTTCTTCTTCTTCTTCTTCTTCCTCTTCCTCTTCCTCTTCCTCTTCCTCTTCCTCTTCCTCTTCCTCTTCCTCTTCCTCTTCCTCTTCTTCTTCTTCTTCTTCTTCTTCTTCTTCTTCTTCTACAATTTCGGAAAATATGTCTTCTTTGAATCTGAAATTCAGTCAAAACCAAGTCTAATATTCACAAAAACCCCTCAAAATTGAGATATAAAACCCAAATTTGAATTCAAAGCTTTCAAACTTTTTAATGGATATCAATGATGGAAATTATATGGAAGAACATATTTTTTCAACTTTGAGTTGTTGAAATCGAAAATTCGAATTGTTCGTTCTTTTTTTCCTCGAGAATTTGAATTGTAGTTCTAGAGAAAAATACGTATATGAGAAATCTTCTTTCCTTTTTAAAAATTAAATTTAATGTAGAATCAATTAACACCAAGATTCTCCCCTTAATTTTAGCTCGTTTTTAGGGAATATTCTGCCCTTTTAATTCCTAATAATCGTTACAAAATTTGTAGGTAAAACATGGACTGAGCGGATAATTAACAAACTATGAACATTTAGGATAATAAAGTTTCATATATGTTATAAGTAGGTAAAAATTCTTTGATAGAACGGTGAAGCCCAATAATTGAATAAGTTGTTAACAAGTCCGATCTACTAACTACTATAGGTCTATAAATTAGACCTTCCAAGGAGGAAACACAGCATCAATATTCACACTCTTTCTATCTTACATCTCTATCAAAAGCATCGTTATGATGGCGTCCTTTAAGCAAGCATTTCTCTCGATTGCACTCTTTGTTGCAATTACAGGTTCAAAACTTTATCACTATTCTCTCCCTTTATAATAGTTATACATATATATGTAAATCAATGTGTACGTTTTTGCGTATATTATTAAAGAATTAACTTAAATAGCGGTCCATCTAATCATATAAATTAAAAAATCGCCAGTTGATATATAATATATATATTATTCATGTATAACATTATAGCCGTATAAATATACAACCAATGTATAAATCTATGTATACAAAAAAAAAGGAGACCGGGCATCCCGTATGCAGGGTACGGAAAGGGCCGCACCTCAAGGGGTATGGTGTACACAACCTACTTTAATATATAAATTAATGGCTACTTTCACGGCTCGAATCCAAGATCTATAGATCACATGGACACAACAATACCGTTGTTCCATAAAAAATAAACAATAAATCCGGTCGGTCATATGCACTTGTAAAGATCACATTATTTTCCTAATGTTTGTTATGTTGTCAATAATATGCATGCAGTTTATCTTTCCGGGTCTTCTAAGATGCAAGTGATGGCTTTACGAGACTTACCCGAAGATATTGCAATGATGAAAGAAAAATTACTTCCATTAGGTGATATAGTAACTTGCTTGAAATACTGTAAAGTCGAAAGCGATTGCAGTGATGGTTGGCTTTGCTCCAATTGTGTTCCATCGGCATTTCAGGGATGGAGATCTCAATGTGACAAGCGTACTGCTACTGGTGAAGGTTATTTTGGAACTCTACTTCGCGCTAAGCACAACAATTATATGGCTGCATGAACTATTTCTAAATGCTTGATCTCCGTGTTATTCAAGCATTTTAAATAATGTTGTGTTTTTCAAGTTTGTGTAAGAAAATAAATGTGTAACCAAGTTTCCTTTGGGAAACTACTGCGAAGGGTTACAGCTTAATGTTAGCCGTGCTTCTTGTGGTTTTCACTTGCCATCCTATATGCAATTTAATTAGTATACATTGTATTTTCCCTATTTTCTTTATTAAAGTGTCACTAAACATAAAGGGAGATAATGTTTACTATATGTGGTATGAATCATGTAATTAAGCGTTTTGGGAGAATAGTACTGTCATGATCCGGAATTTTCACTCTCAGCGCCTACTTGTGAAAGCTAGGCAACCCAAGAACCTTTAATATTATGAACTTCTAATTCGTTTATTTTGTACCACTTTTTGTCAATCATAACAAAAGGTGTTCAATAACGAAATAATAGTGAGAATATGAAATTTAAAGCAGAAGATTTGAGTTATGCATACTGAACCGAAATGCGGAAGTCGTCACATATTTCTACCCAAGAACTGGTGTCACATCACTCACGGACTTCTAAGAATGCTAAATACAACCGTTGAAAGAAATATAACATTTTTTGCCCCGGATACATAAGATAACAACATGAAAAAGAAGGTGGATGAGACTCCGGGCATGTGGACGTCTACAAGGCTACCTCGGTGTCTCGGTGGACTGAAGGCTGGGTCCCGATCTAAGGTTGCTGCTCAATTGTCGCTCCAACACCTGGATCTATGCAAAAGAGCGTAGAGTGTAATATCAGCTCAACAAACCCCTTGTGCTAGTCGGTGTCTGGCCTAACACCGGCAAGGTAATGACGTGTCACGACCCCAAATCCGGTCGTGATGGCGCCCAGCACACTGCTAGGCCAGCCCGACCAATCAACAACAATCATAGAGCTATGAGCTCGCCTTATCCCATTCAAACATAACAATTGTAAATTAACAGTAATGGATATATCAAAAACGGGGAAACCGAGTCCCAACGCATACCAACTCCCATAGACCGAAGGGTCAAGAGTCCTGAGCCTCTACAGAACATAAGTGTAATACGGTTTACAACCAAAGCTCGGAGCGGAAAGAAATAACAATACATAATCAAAGACAGTAGGAAGGGATATCGGGTCCTGCGGACGTCGGCAGCTACCTCGAAGTCTCCACAGAACGGGGATAATAAAGCAGTTGCGACAGCTCAACTGCCCTTCTAATCCTGTATATCTGCACACACAAAAAATGCGGGGGAGTGGGGTGAGTATATTTCAACTCAGTGAGCGGCAATAATAAATAATAACTGGAAGTAAGAACTCCTGTGCTATCACTTAGCAGTTCTAAGGCAATCTTCACAAGTACGTCATCACTATAGTAGTACTTTAACCTCCAATCTACGTTTATCTCTACAAGATCTCCACACTGAACAAACCCTCGCTCGTACCCCTACGGTGTACGGCCATCTCAATATATAGAGACATATACATTTGTCTATAACACATAAGTATTTACGTATTTATAAGGATATTAATAAGTATAATGCTGCGGCGTGCAGCCCGCTCCAATACATATACCGCTGCGGCGTGCAGCCCGCTCCATTTAACGTCGACGGCGCTCACTGGGGGTGTATACAGACTTCGGAGGGGCTCCCTAGGCCCAAGCGCTATGGTGCTATGGCGTGCGGCCAGGTCCACCATATATCACTGCGGCGTGCAGTCCGACCCAATATATATACATATATATATACATATATAATTATACTACTGCGGCGTGCAGCCCGATCCCATAATATACCAGCGCTCACTGGAATGTGTGCAGACTCAGACTCCGAAGGGGCTCCTACAGCCCAAGCGCAATAATACTGCGGCGTGCAGTCCGTCCCACATGTATATTACATGTATATCACATGTACATTACTGCGGCGTGCAGTCCGATCCAATATATGTACTGCTGCGGCGCGCAGCCCGATCCAATATATGTACTGCTGCGGCGTGCAGCCCGATCCAATATAGGTATATATATATATAATACCTCGTAATGGGTCCTCGACCCTATTCCAGTCAGTATATACTTGGCCTCTCAGGCCCAATATAATATATCACAGTGGGTCCTTGACCCTATCTCATCTCAATCGGTATAGACTTGGCCTTTCAGGCCCACTCAGCTAGAACAGGGAATTCCACCCTAGATAATCTCTCTCAATGTACACATCTAGTACGGGCTCATATTATGCTATACAGCTAGAGCTACGGCCGAGTGTATGTTTCCAACATGATATAAGGGTCACCTAGCTCTATAGGTTCCCTAATGCTCTACAGATCGGCACTAGGCCCCAAACATGGCTATTAGCCCAATTGTACAGTTATAATCTCAGTAACAGTCATACAACACAGTATTCCATTAGCCGGGAAGGACTAAGTCCGAACCCCCAATCACAATGTCACCACGCCCGTCATAGAACGTGTGTCTCATCTCAATATAGCACTTTGAAGTGCTAGTACGGGGTTTCAAACCCTCAGTACATTGTTTACTACTACCACTCACCTCGATCCGATAGAAGCCTTAATCCGCCTTGCGCTCGCCTCGCAATTCAATCACCTTGAATGCCGAATCTGCTCAAAATCAATGAGAATACATCAATATAGGCTAATTAAACACAACCCATTCGAAATAACTCAATTTACATCAAAATTCCCAAAGTTGCCAAAACTCGAGCCCCGGGCCCACATTCCGAAAATTTACGAAATTCACATTCCTGGAACCCTCGTCTCGCCACGAGTCCATACATATAAAATTTACCAAAATCGGACTCCGTTTGCCCACTCAAATCGGTGTTTTTCTTCAATTTAGGCTTAGGGCTCAAACCCACAATTAATCTTCCATTTACGGGGAATTAACCAAGGATTTCATGTAAAAATGATGTAATTAAGCCATAAACTTACCTCCGACGAAACCCCGATGATTTCCCAGCAATCTCCCGTTAATTTCTTCTCTTGGAACTCAAAAATGGAGGGTTCATGAATGAAACCCGTAACTCTCTGATTCTGGATTTTTATTCTCTGCCAGACACAATTGTTCATCGCGTTCGCGTGACCCTCTACGCGTTCGCGATGAGCAGCCCCGCCTTACTCTACGCGAACGCGATGCTAGCCACGCGTTCGCGATGTCCAATTCCTGATACTCTTCGCGGATGCGACGCATCCCACGCGTTCGCGATGTTCAAACTCCCAGCCACCCGGATTTCTTCTACGCGAACACGTCTACCCTTCACGCGATCGCGATGGTCTCCATCTTTCTCCTACGCGAACGCGACCATCCGGGACGCGAACGCGAAGCTTCGTCCAACCTTGCCTACGCGAACGCGGCAGCCTGACCGCGAACGCGATGCCTTAGCCAGCTCTGCCTTCGCGAACGCGACTTGGGCCACGCGAACGCGAAGGCTTAAGGCTTGCTGCACCAACCTGCAATTTACAGCAGACTTTTCATACTCCAAAAATGCCGGATGATGGTCCGGATTCACCCCGAGGCCCCCGGGACCCCAACGAAAACCACCAACATACTCCAAAACACGATACGGACTTGTTCCAATCATAAAAATACCATCCTAAACATCAAAATCATCAATTACACACGGATTCAAGCTTATGTTTATTCAAAACTTTCAAAACTAACATTCAATCCAAAACCCGGTCAAACGATATCCGAATGACCTGAAAATTTGCAGGCATATCCAAAATCACCTAACGGAGCTACTGCAACTGTCGGAATTCCATTCCGACCCCGGATCAAAATCTCACCTACCGTTCGGATTTCGCCAAAATTCAACCTTAGCCAATTCAAGCCTATTTCTACACCGGGCCTCCAAATTCAATTCCGATCGCTCCCCTAAGTCACAAATCACCTCCCGGAACTAACCGAATCATCAGAATCCAATTCCGAGCCCTCTAACCAAATAGTCAACTCCGGGTTGACTTTCCTTATTCAAGTCTCCTTCAAAAAGGCTATATGCCTCATTTTCAATCCAATTCACCCTTAACTCACCCGATAGACTCTAACACTGATATAAAATCATAAAACATGCATTTACAACACAACGAGGTGGTAATTCCCGTAACGACGGGCCGGGTCGTTACATTCTCCCCAACTTAAACAAACGCTCGTCCTCGAGCGTACCAGAGTGGTACTAGAAGCAACTCAATAGCTGAATGACCTTACCCAGCATATATTCGGCGATCATACGTCATCCTATCTCACATAAGTCCGAAAACACCATATAGTCAAAATTTCACAGACCATCTGAACCATAAATCACATTGCACTTTCCGAAATCATATACCAATTGCTAATCCCATGTCTATATTCACGATACACTAGAATCCACTGCAATAACCCACACTCACCACTCCGGGTGAGATCATATGATGTATCAAACAACCCAATCACTCGAGACAATAGTCTCTAATCACAATAATTTCTCACGATAACCAACTACCAACTGAAAAACCCTTTTCATTAGATAGAGTTTTGTTCCAACACCTTCATATCATGCCCACAGTAACCGAACACGCGATATATCGAACCCATCTCTCGGGTCAACCATTCGTGAATCTATTTCTCTTTTAAAATTGATACCACAATAAGTTTCGGAGCCAAACCTCGATATTACCTTTCTAACGAGCTGAAATCATATATGCTCGCTCTCATTAATGACTTGAATGATCATTTCGGTTATAACACACCACACTGGTAACATGACACCTCAGCATCGGCCTAGGCCACAACGAGCACAACACAGGCTCCAATAAGAACGATCCGAACACACTCGAATCCTGACAACTGACTCGCACAAAAAGCCATAATTCAAATTCTTCCATACCATCACAACACATAACTGAGATTCTTGTCTCACATCATGGGATTAGAGTGCCTGAATCCTCCCCGAAAGGTCATAACATCACGTGGCCTTGCCACAACTCATGATTCTATCCAAACACTATTACCCATGGAGCATCTCAAGTCGAAATGCTCAAAACGGTCAACCACACACATATTTAGGTCTGACTCAAGCAATCAATCACACGCGGTGATACATTTAGTATATGCTATCGAATCCTGAATGGACACAACCGATGTGCTATTCCCCGAGCGATATCCAATACGGACTATTCCTCAGAAGAGAAGAAGTATTGTATACAAGGTACATATAGGAAGCTATATTTCCCACATCACACTGTTGCGGCGCGCAACCCGTTCCAATAGCATCCTATGGCGGCGTGCCACCCGATCCAGATACCATACATGTGGCGGCGTGCCACCCGATCCAGATACAAACATGTATATATGGCCTCGAGCTCGGTCACATAAAACTCATCCGACAAAGTTCCTCAATACCGGAACCGAATCAATGGTAGATACCTCTACACTGACATCCACCACGAAGGCCCAACTGACAATGAAATACCTACCAGCCGTCCACTGGCCCTAGGGTACATCCACCCTGCTGGAGCATGATCTGATGCGCTCTGCCATGCAGTTTGCGACATGTTTCTGACATAGTCCATATCACATTAGTCTAGACAACCTGACTTATGACAACCAGCCTGCAATCATATATCATTATTCAAATTCGTCATATCAAGTGACGAGATAGCCACTAGGGCTTCCAATTTCCGATAACCGCTACACTGTGCCGATACACACGATATACCACCGCTGCGTAGGCGGGTTATGAGAACTTCTAGTCTCCAACACATACATAACACATGAATCACTATGCCTGATTCCGTACTTCACCGTACGATTACATAACGCACCTCAAGCATCCATTCATACCACGAAAGCCATTCATAAATTTCACTATGTCATCAACGACTCAATTATTACGGTCGATCCAACGAGAAAATACCACCATACCACTAGATATTATCAATTTACATTACCTTGTCCATTTGCACCATATACCCTGCCAAATTACTAGAATAGCAGTACCATTTTCTTAAATCATCAGAAAGATCGATTCTTAAATCACCTGCAGCTGTCCGCGCCGCTCAATAATTTTATTGACTTCCCATATATTATGAACTGATCTCAAAACCTTGAATATGCCATTATCAACTTTCCATAACACATCGCGTATACCATATCACACTAAGACAACATGGAAATTCATATCCCTTTCCTCCGTCGCAAACATCGGCGCACTTCAACTCGTCAAGGGCTTTCATGATCCCATATAGAGAAAACTCATTACACATTCCCCAGCCTTGCATACCAACAGGAAAAATACACTCATTTTCAAACTACGGTATAACACATCGCAAACTCTTTCTCCCAATTACATTGCATAAATTAAACCGCCAGGACTGAGTCCTTATACCCATATCAAGTTACACAACTGCCAGCTCTCAAAAGCTTTGCTGCACAATATCTGTAAGACTCATTACTTCAACCATATACCAGGAATTAGGCGTATTCCTTTTCATACCATTCTGGTTTATTAACAAGTTGTTCCATTTATACAGTTTCCTTTCTAATTCATCTTTAATTTAATATTAGCCATTATTGTAGCACCATAACACATCAACTCATTCCACACGAGACTCGTACATAAGACCACACGGTCTAAGACATATAGGCCACTGAATACTCTCTCCATATTTCCCAGAAGGATCACATCCTACAATACTTTATTTTGACGAACCTCTTGCGATTTGAATTCGTTATCATTACCTTCCAATATGGATTACATAGAATCCCATCATTCACATAATATAACACAAGTACCGATCTCTTCTAACGAAACCATCATCTTTAGCCACATGCACAATCTTAAGGCACCTGATTGTTACAAGCAAAATCTGAACACTGCAAAACCATTCTCGGGCATCATTCACCCTTATTCAGCCGTAATTCAACTGTCCTATTGAGTAGAACCACTCGTTTTTTGTTAGAACTCTGACATCGCAGAACATGATTACTTACAGGTACAATTCGCTATCTTTCCTTTCTATACACCGAACATTCTCTACCAACAGTAGTTCAAAACATCCTAGTATTTATTCAAATCTACGAAGCACCATAAGCCTTTATCAAAATTTCCCAACATACCTAGAGACAGAGCCAACACAGCACACGACAGTGCAATCGGATAATCAATAACAACCTCCCCAACTTAGCTCGAAGTCATTCATCAAAGCACTTTCAACCACTCATATCATTATTACTCAAATGATGCCACAAAGTTCTAGTTAGATTAAACTCAGTCATTTACAAGCTTCGGCGGAGATTCAAATCATCAGAAATATTAACCCTTTTGCAATTCTTGCATTCATTCACACACAACAGTTACGCCCCCTCTTTAGGTGGCAAAATCTTTTCTAAGTCCTGGATTTTCCAAAAATTTCGGCAGAGTTTCCTTTGTAAATTGGCCTATCCACCTGCTAGAGAATCACCAAACAATTCTAACAATACATCCACAACTCAACAAAACATCACAATGTATTTCAACAATATTAAATCTCAATACTATACGAATCATATTATCACAATTATACCTGAGCATGTACTGCACCTGCTCGAATCATAACATATATCAAATACCTTTTAATTACACATGAGAGTCAATCCACTTACCTCGCCTCAATTTAGCATCTCAGTACAATACCATCCACCAGGATACACATAGCATAATCACTTTAGTCTTCCCGAGTTTGAACTCGTTCCGCTACACATAAGGCACTTTACCTTCCAATTAAGAGGCGATGAAAATATTTCTCACGCCCATAGCTAGGGCTATATATCAAATCACAATAAAGACCAATACCGATCGTATGCACTTCATAATACCGGCTCGCGAAATTAGTACCTTGGTGCTCAAGCCATAGACAAAGATCCGGCCTCAAGTCCTCCCGACTGGCCCAACATGAATTCACGGGGATTATATCTCGCCCCTCGTTCGGAGAAATCACAAGCCATAAGGCAAATATATTACTGAGCGCTCGATGCGTACACAGACGTGTGGAAGGAATTTCAAAAAGTGTATCTCAATCTGAATCAAGTACGCACGATAAGAATTCCAAGAAGTGTGAAGTGTTTCCTAAAGGTTCGCAGCCTCCCGAGGATAAGTACATGCATCCCCGTACCGATCCACAAGACTCTACTAACCGGCTCAAGACTCATGAGGCCTAGTAAACCTAGGCTCTGATACCAACTTGTCACGACCCCAAACCCGGTCGTGATGGCGCCCAGCACACTGCTAGGCCAGCCCGACCAATCAACAACAATCATAGAGCTATGAGCTCGCCTTATCCCATTCAAACATAACAATTGTAAATTAACAGTAATGGATATATCAAAAATGGGGAAACCAAGTCCCAACGCATACCAACTCCCATAGACCGAAGGGTCAAGAGTCCTGAGCCTCTACAGAACATAAGTGTAATACGGTTTACAACCAAAGCTCGGAGCGGAAAGAAATAACAATACATAATCAAAGACAGTAGGAAGGGATATCGGGTCCTGCGGACGTCGGCAGCTACCTCGAAGTCTCCACAGAACGGGGATAATAAAGCAGTTGCGACAGCTCAACTGCCCTTCTGAACCTGTATATCTGCACACAAAAAAAATGCAGGGGAGTGGGGTGAGTATATTTCAACTCAGTGAGCAGCAATAATAAATAATAACTGGAAGTAAGAACTCCTGTACTGTCACTAAACAGTTCTAAGGCAAACCCCCCACAGGTAAGTCATCACTACAATGAGTTCTCTGATCTCCAGTCCATATCCATCTCAACTGGGTCCCACACTGACCACATCCTCACTCGTACCACTACAGTGTACAGCCATCTCAATATATAGAGACATATACATTTGTCTATAACACATAAGTATTTACGTATTTATAAGGATATTAATAAGTATAATGCTGCGGCGTGCAGCCCGCTCCAATACATATACCGCTGCGGCGTGCAGCCCGCTCCATTTAACGTCGACGGCGCTCACTGGGGGTGTATACAGACTTCGGAGGGGCTCCCTAGGCCCAAGCGCTATGGTGCTATGGCGTGCAGCCAGGTCCACCATATATCACTGCGGCGTGCAGTCCGATCCAATATTTATACTACTGCGGCGCGCAGCCCGATCCCATAATATACACCAGTGCTCACTGAGAATGTGTGCAGACTCAGACTCCGAAGGGGCTCCTACAGCCCAAGCGCAATAATACTGTGGCGTGCGGTCCGTCCCACATGTATATTACATGCATATTACATGTATATTACTGCAGCGTGCAGTCCGATCCAATATATATACTGCTGCGGCGTGCAGCCCGATCCAATATAGGTATATATATAATACCTCAGCCCGATCCAATATAGGTATATATATATATAATACCTCGTAATGGGTCCTCGACCCTATTCCAGTCAGTATATACTTGGCCTCTCATGCCCAATATAATATATCACAGTGGGTCCTTGACCCTAACTCATCCCAATCGGTATTGACTTGGCCTTTCAGGCCCACTCAGCTAGAACAGGGAATTCCACCTTAGATAATCTCTCTCAATGTACACATCTAGTACGGGCTCATATTATGCTATACAGCTAGAGCTACGGCCGAGTGTATGTTTCCAACATGATATAAGGGTCACCTAGCTCTATAGGTTCCCTAATGCTCTACAGATCGGCACAAGGCCCCAAACATGGCTATTAGCCTAATTGTACAGTTATAATCTCAGTAACAGTCATACAACACAGTATTCTATTAGCCGGAAGGACTAAGTCCGAACCCCCAATCACAATGTCACCACGCCCGTCATAGAACGCGTGTCTCATCTCAATATAACACTGTGAAGTGCTAGTACGGGGTTTCAAACCCTCAGTACATTATTTACTACCACCACTCACCTCGATCCAATAGAAGCCTTAATCCGCCTTGCGCTCGCTTCGCAATTCAATCACCTTGAATGCCGAATCTGCTCAAAATCAATGAGAATACATCAATATAGGCTAATTAAACACAACCCATTCGAAATAACTCAATTTACATCAAAATTCCCAAAGTTGCCAAAACCCGAGCCCCGGGCCCACATTCCGAAAATTTACGAAATTTACATTTCTGGAACCCTCGTCTCGCCACGAGTCCATACATATAAAATTTACCAAAATCGGACTCCGTTTGCCCACTCAAATCAGAGTTTTTCTTCAATTTAGGCTTAGGGCTCAAACCCACAATTAATCTTCCATTTACAGGGAATTAACCAAGGATTTCATGTAAAAATGATGTAATTAAGCCATAAACTTACCTCCGACGAAACCCCGATGATTTCCCAGCAATCTCCCGTCAATTTCTTCTCTTGGAACTCAAAAATGGAGGGTTCATGAATGAAACCCGTAACTCTCTGTTTCTGGATTTTTATTCTCTGCCAGACACAATTGTTCATCGCGTTCGCGTGACCCTCTACGCGTTCGCGATGAACAGCCCCGCCTTACTCTACGCGAACGCGATGCTAGCCACGCGTTCGCGATGCCCAATTCCTGATACTCTTCGCGGACGCGACGCATCCCACGCGTTCGCGATGTTCAAACTCCCAGCCACCCGGATTTCTTCTACGCGAACGCGTCTACCCTTCACGCGATCGCGATGGTCTCCATCTTTGTCCTACGCGAACGCGACCACCTTTCTCCTACGCGAACGCGTCCACCCTTCACGCGATCGCGATGCCTTAGCCAGCTCTGCCTTCGCGAACGCGACCTGGGCCACGCGAACGCGAAGGCTTAAGGCCTGCTGCACCAACCTGCAATTTACAGCAGACTTTTCATACTCCAAAAATGCCGGATGATGGTCCGGATTCACCCCGAGGCCCCCGGGACCCCAACGAAAACCACCAACATACTCCAAAACACGATACGGACTTGTTCCAATCATAAAAACACCATCCTAAACATCAAAATCATCAATTACACACGGATTCAAGCTTATGTTTATTCAAAACTTTCAAAACTAACATTCAATCCAAAACCCGATAAAACGATGTCCGAATGACCTGAAAATATGCAGGCATATCCAAAATCACATAACGAAGCTACTGCAACTGTCGGGATTCCATTCCGACCCCCGGATCAAAATCTCACCTACCGTTCGGTTTTCGCCAAAATTCAACCTTAGCCAATTCAAGCCTATTTCTACACCGGGCCTCCAAATTCAATTCCGATCGCTCCCCTAAGTCACAAATCACGTCCCGGAACTAATTGAATCATCAGAATCCGATTCCGAGCCCTCTAACCAAATAGTCAACTCCAGGTTGACTTTCCTTATTCAAGTCTCCTTCAAAAAGGCTATATGCCTCATTTTCAATCCAATTCACCCTTAACTCACCCGATAGACTCTAACACCTGATATAAAATCATACAACATGCATTTACAACATAACGGGGTGGTAATTCTCGTAACGACGGGCCGGGTCGTTACATGACGAGGGCTAGGTCCAGAATCAAGACAAACCTGTGCAACTATACACTATAGGGAAAATGAAATAACCGGAAATAAACAAGAAAAGCTAGGGAGGGGGAAACATGCTTTGGGGATAGCAACATAAACAGAATCCTCAAGAAATGATATTGAAATTCAACTATTAAACTACTAACATAGATAAGGATAAATAAAACATCTTTTACTTTCAATACTTATCTCGTTGCAGGCGTGCAATCCGATCCCATTTCTCAATATCTCGTGGTAGGCATACCACTCGCTCCCATTTCATCATAACTTTTGGTAGGCATGCAACCCCCTCCCCTTTCCATATCACTTGTGGTAGGCGTATGTAACGACCCGGCCTATCGTTACGGGAATTACCACCCCGTCAGGTTGCAATTATATGTTTTATGCTTTTATATCAGTGTTAGAGCCTATGGAGTGAGTTAGGAGTGAATTGAATTGAAAATGAAGCAAATAGCATGTTTGAAGGAAGTTTGAATATGGAAAGTCAACCTAGAGTTGACTATCGAGTTAGAGTGCTCGGAATCAGATTCTGATGATTCGACTAGTTTCGGGAGATCATTTATGACTTAGGAGAGCAATCGGAATTGAATTTGGAGGCCCGGTGTAGTTTTAGGCTTGAATTGGCTAAGGTTGAATTTTGGAGAAATCCGAACGGTAGGTGAGATTTTGATCCGAGGGTCGGAATGGAATTCCGACAGTTGCAGTAGCTTCTTTAGGTGATTTTGGATATGCGTGCAAATTTTCAGGTCATTCGGACATCGTTTGATCGGGTTTTGGATTGAATGTTAGTTTTAAAAGTTTTGAATAAACTTAGGATTGAATCCGTGTGTAAATGGTGATTTTGATGTTTAGTATGGTGTTTTTATGATTGGAACAAGTTCGTATCGTCTTTTGGAGTATGTTGGTGGTTTTCGTTGGGGTCCCGGGGGTCTCGGGATGAATCCGGGGGTCCAAACGGACCATTCTTAGCCAAAGAAGAGAGCTGGTTTGCTCTCATAAGTGCAGCAGAAATTTACTCTCTGCGATCGCACTAGTGAGCATGCGATCGCGTAGAGTAATGGTGAAGGGGGAGAATTTTACCCTTCGCGATCGCAGATAGGGACGCGATCGCATAAGGTCAAGAGCAGAAGCAACGCAGTCGCAGGGGCACGGATGCGATCGCATAGAGTTAACCGGGCGGCCATCGCGATCGCATGAGCGTCTACGCGATCGCGTAGAAGAGAAATGGGTCCAGGGAAATTTGTGCTACGCGATCGCAGGAAGGGAGACAAGATCGCGTGAAGCCGGATGTTTGAACATCGCGATCGCGTGAGGAGAGTCGCGATCGCGTGAGGCCGAATTTTTGAACATCGCGATCGCGTGAGGCGAGTCGCGATCGCGTAGAACAAAATGTTCTGGCAGTGAATTTATATCACAGAACAGAGGAGTTACGGGTTTATAACCCAAAAACACAATTTTGAGCCCTAGAGAGAAGAAAACTCGAGCAGAACGCTGGGAAATCATCGGGTATTCATCGGAGGTAAGTTTCTTGATTCAAAAACATCATTTTATGGTAGAATTAACATCAATCTTCATGAATTTGGGTAGAAATTGTGAAGGATTGTGGTCTAGATATTGAAAACGAAAAATTGGGTTTTGAAAGGCCAATCGAACTCCGATTTTGGTAAATTTTATATGTATGGACTCGTGACGAGACGAGGGTTCTGGAAATATGAGTTTTGAAATTTTTCGAGATGTGGGCCCGGGGCTCGGGTTTTGCAAATTTCGTGATTTTTGATATTTTTCGAGTTCTTTCGATTGGGTTATGTTCCATTAGCCTATTTTGATATATTTGTACTGATTTTGGCTAGTTTGGACGTGCGTGGATGCCCGTTCGAGGAGCTAAGGCGTCGCGGGCATGGGTTTTCGTCGGTTCGAGGTGGGTAATACTTGTAAATGATGTCCTGAGGGTTAGTAAACCCCGGACTTGCACATCTTAGTGCTGTGTCGAGGTGACTTGCACGCCGGATAACGGGCGTGTGGTAGAGCACCATTGGGGATTGTGACTTGGTCCGTCTCGCGTAATAAATAATAACACCTAATTGTTGAAATGAATTGGACTAATTATCTTGTTTGGGCTTCGTGCCAATTTTTTGAATCCTTCAAGGATTGGTATCACTGTTTTGATAACACCGTGCATATTTTATTATAATTTAAGGTTTAAAATGGGATTTTTGCTATTCAGCATTCTTATAAGGTTATGAAAAACTTGAACAAGGTCTTAATAATATTTTAGCTGTGAGCTAATATGATATTGTTGCCCGTAGGGCTTTCTTGATTATTTATTAGACTAATTGGGGCCGAGGGCCATATGTTAAGACATGACATTTCATGTGAGCATATGCATACACATGCATGGATCGGACTGCACGCCGCAGTGGTATACGGATCGGGCTGCGCGCCGCAGCAGGTGTGATATTAATATTGTGCTTGGGCTGTAGGAGCCCCTCCGGAGTCTGAACCCCCACAGTAAGCACGGGTACCCAAAAGGATCGGGCTACACGCCGTAGCGGTCATATGCATTGCATGGCATACATACATTGATTTACGTGTACTACATGGCATAATATTTTAACACTCATACTTTACTGGCACATGTGCATTTGTTGCTTTATTGACCAGATCTCCTGGTATAAATTGTTAAGGAGTGCTGAGCCCGAGAGGCTGATTTGATTGCTGACTTGCACTGCTTGAGATTTTCCCATGTATTGGTATGTTATAATGAAAGAAAGTAGCTAAAAATTGAGATTTCTAAATAATCTACTCACATATGTTGAAAAGGAATAAAATGATAGTGTTTTGAAGTTTAATGATAGTTCTGTATTGTGTAGCAAGAAATAGTGCCTTGCGTAGTTTTATTCCCTTCAGCATTATTTACTTTTATTACCGCTGAGTTGGAAGTACTCACACCCGACTCTCTGCACCTTGTGTGCAGATCCAGGTACATTACAACAGAGGTGATTCCATTGCGGCTCGGGAGTGCTTTTGGACAGTCGAGGTAGCTGCCAGCGTTCGCACGACCTGATTCTCCAGTTTGTCTATATTTTGTTCTGATCATCCCACACTTGTGCACAGTTATATTCACTATTTACACTTGTATACTCTGTAGGGGCTCATGACTCTTGACCCTTCGGTCTATGGGAGTTGGCACATGTTGGGACTTGGTTCCCTGTTTTAAATATGTCTATCACCGTTGTGCTTAAATTGGATAAAGTGAGCTTGTGGCTCCGTGGTTATTGTTGATTGGTCAGGCTGGCCTAGCAGTGTGCTGGGCACCATCACGACCGGATTTGGGGTCGTGACAAGTTGGTATCGAAGCCTAGGTTTACTAGGCCTCATGAGTCTTGAGCCGGTTAGTAGAGTCTTGTGGATCGGTACAGGGACGCCTGTACTTATCCTCGGGAGGCTGCGACCCTTTAGGAAACACTTCACATTTCTTGGAATTCTTATCGTGCGTACTTGATTCAGCTTGAGATATAATTTTGAAATTCCTTCCGCACGTCTGTGTACGCATCGAGCGCTCAGTAATATAATTGACTTATGGCTTGCAATTCCCCGATCGAGGGGCGAGATATAATCTCCATGAGTTCATGTTGGGCCAGTCGGGAGGACTTGAGGCCAGATCCTTGTCTATGGCTTGAACACCAAGGTATTAATTTTGCGAGTCGGTATTATGAAGTTCACACGATCGGTATTGATCCTTATTGTGCAAATGGCAGTTTGATAATGGGAGAGCTGTAAGGTATTCAGTTCTTATTTTGATGTGATATGTAGCCCTAGCTATGGGCATGAGAAATAATTATCATATCTCGTAATTGGAAGGTAAAGTGTCTTGTGTGTAGTGGAACGAGTTTAAACTCAGGAAGAATAAAGTGATTTTGATATGTGTTATGATTCGAGCAGGTACAACGCAGGTTCAAGTACAAATTATGATAATATGATTCGTATAGTATTGAGATTTAATGTTGTTGAAATACATTGTGATATCTTGTTGAGTTGTGGATGTATTGTTAGAATGATTTGGTGATTCTCTGGCAGGTGGATAGGCCAATTTACAAAGGAAACTCTGCCGAAATTTTTGGAAAATTTGGGACTTAGAAAGATTTCTGTCACCTAAATAGGGGGCGTTACTGTTGTGTGTGAATGAATGCAAGGATTGCAAAAGAGTTAATATTTCTGATGATTCGAATCTCCGCCGAAGCTTGTAGATGACTTGAGTTTAATCTAACTAGAACTTTGTGACATCATTTGAGTAAGAATGCTATGAGTAGCTGAAAGTGCTTTGATGTATGACTCCGAGCTAAGTTGGGGAGGCTGATATTGATTAACTGATTGCACTGTCGTGTGCTATGTTGGCTCTGTCTCTAGGTATGTTTTGGAAATTTTGATAAAGGTTTACTTCGTAGATGTGAAGAAATACTTGGATGTTTTGAACTGATGTTGATAATGAATGTTCGGTGTATAGAAAGTTAAGATAGCTAATTATGTTTGTATGTAATCATGATCTGCATTGTCAGAGTTCTAACAAGGCACGAGTGGTCCTACTCAATAGGACAGTTGAATTACAGCTGAATAAGGGTGAATGATGTCCGAGAATGGTTTTGCAGTTTTCAAGATTTTGCTTGTAACAGTCAGGTGCCTTAAGATTTGTATATGTGGCTAAAGATGGAGGTTTCGTTAGAGAAGATCAAGGCTTGTGTTATATTATGTGAATGATGGGATTCTAGGTATCCGTATGGGGAAGTACTGATAACAATTTAAAAATCGCATGAAGTTCTTCAAAATAAAGTGTGGTGGAATGTGGTACTTCTGGGAACACTGAGAGAGTATTCAGTGGCCTATGGGTCTTAGACCGTGTGTTCTTGCGTACGAGTCTTGTGTGGTAAAAAGGGTGGAGGCATTGTCGTACTATAGTAAAGACTGATATGAAATTAGAGATGAATCAGAAAGGAAACTGGGTAAATGGAACGACTTGTTAATAAACCAGAATGGTATAAAAAGGAATACGATTGATTCCTGGTGTGTGGTTGAAGTAATGAGTCTTGCAGACATTGCAGCAAAGCTCTTGAGTGTAACCCGATATGGGTATAATATAGGTATAAGGACTCAGTCCTGGGAGTTAAACTTATGCAACGAATGGGAAGAAATAGTTTGTGATGTGTTTTATCATGGTTTGAAAATGAGTATACTCCTGTCGGTATGCGAAGCGTGGAATGTGTAATGAGTTTTCTTCTATATGGGATCACGAAAGTCCTCGACTAGTGGAGTGCGCCGATGTTGAGGCGGAGGAAAGGGATATGAATTTCCATGTTGTCTTAGTGTGATATGGCATACACGATGTGTTATGGAAAGGTGATAATGGTATATTCTAGATTTTGAGATCAGTGCCCAATATATGGGAAGTCAATAAAAATTGTTGAGTAGCGCGGACAGCTGCAGGTGAATTAAGAATCGATCTTTCTGATGATTTAAGAAGATGGTACTGCTATTCTCGTAATTTGGTAGGGGATATGGTCCAAAAAGGGCCAGGTAATATAAACTGATAATCTTTAGTGGTGTGGTGGTATCCTCTTCTTAGATTGACATTGATAATTGAGTTGTAAATGGCATAAGGAAATTTCTGAATGGATTTCGTGGTATGAATAGATGCTTGATGTGTGTTATGTAATCGTACGGTGGAGTGTGGGATCAGGCATAGTGATCCATGTGTAATACATGTGTTAGAGTCTGGAAGTTCTCGTAATCCGCCTACGCAGTGGTGGTATATCGAGTGGATCAACATCGTTTAGCGATTGTTCGAAATTGGAAGCCCTAGTGTCTCTCTCGTTACTTGATATGATGAATTTGAATAATGATACTTGATTGCTGACTAGTTGTCATGGGTCAGATTGTCTAGACTAATGTGATATGGACTATGTCGGAAAATGGCACAAATTGCGTAGCAAAGTGCATCAGAGTATGCTCCAGCGGGGTAGTTGTACCTCAGGACCAGCAGACGGCTGGTGGGTATAGCTTTGTTGGTTGGACCTTAGTGGCGGATGTTAGTGTAGAAGTATCCACCATTGATTAGTTCTGGTATTGAGGAACTTTGTCGGATGCGTTTCTTGTGGCCAAACTTGAGGCTCTATATGTTTATTATGATAAGCAACTTGACTCGACGCGTATTTATTTGGTGAGGGTTACTTGGATCGGGTAGCACGCCGCCACAGCTATGGTATCTAGATCGGGTGGCACGTCGCCACGGGTATGTCATTGGAGCGGGTTGCACGCCACAACAAAATATTGTGAAAATATAGTTAGTTATAAGCTACCTAGTATGCAATACTTCCTAACTTCTGAGGAAAGTCTGTTTTGAGTATCGCTTGGCAAATGGCACGTCGGTTGTGTCCTTTCAGGATTTGGTAGTATACGTTAATTGTTTCACCGTGGGTGAGGTTGATTGCTTGGTTTCAAGACCTAGATATGTGCGTGGCTAACCGTTTTAAGCTTAGTGGCTTGAGGTGCTTCATGAGTAATAACGTTTGGATAGAATCATGAATTGTGGCAAGGCCACGTGATGTTATGACCTGTCGAGGAGGATTCAGGTACTCTATTTCTATAATGCGAGACGCGATCTCAGTTCTATATTATGATGGCACTGAGGAATTGAACTGCAGCTCCTTTGCCGGAGACAGTTGTCATGAATTGAGCTGTCATGATTCTAGTGTGTGCATACGTTTCTATTGGAGCCTATGTTGTGCTCGTTGTGGCTTAGGCCGGTGTTGAGGTGTTTATCACCGGTGCGGTGTGTTATAATCGAAATGACCGTTGGAGTCATTAATGAATACGAGCATATTGGATCTTGGCTTGTTAGAAAGGTAAAAATCGAGGTTTGGCTCCGAAACCTATCGTGGTATGAGTTTTAAAAAGGGAAATAGATTCACGAATGGTTAACTTGAGAGATGGGTTCGGTATATCGCGTGCTTCAGCTGCCGTGGGCAAGATATGGAGGTGTTGGAATAAGACTCTATCTAATGAAAGAGGTTTTCAGCTAGTATTTGGTTATTGTGGCCTGTTGTTGTGATTAGAGACTATCGTCTCGAGTGATGGGGTTGTCGATACATCATATGATCTCACCTGGAGTAGTGAATGTGGGTTATTGCAGTGGATTTGAGTGTATCCTGAGTATAGGCATGGGATTTGCATTTGGCATATGATTTCAGAAAGTGCAATGTGATTTATGGTCCAGATGGTCTGTGAAATTTTGACTATATGGTGTTTTCGGACTTGTGAGATAGGGTGACGTATGATCGCCCGAATATATGCTTGGTAAGGTCATTCAGCTATTGGGTTGCTTCTAGTACAACTCTCAGTACGCTCGAGGACGAGCGATTGTTTAAGTTGGGGAGAATGTAACGACACGGCCTATCGTTACGGGAATTACCACCCCGTCAGGTTGCAATTACATGTTTTATGCTTTTATATCAGTGTTAGAGCTTATCGGGTGAGTTAGGAGTGAATTGAATTGAAAATGAAGCAAATAGCATGTTTGAAGGAAGTTTGAATATGGAAAGTCAACCTAGAGTTGACTATCGATTTATAGTGCTCGGAATCAAATTCTGATGATTCGACTAGTTTCGGGAGATCATTTATGACTTAGGAGAGCAATCGGAATTGAATTTGGAGGCCCGGTGTAGTTTTAGGCTTGAATTGGCTAAGGTTGAATTTTGGCGAAATCCGAACGGTAGGTGAGATTTTGATCCTGGAGTCGGAATGGATTTCCGACAGTTGCAGTAGCTTCGTTAGGTGATTTTGGATATGCCTGCAAATTTTCAGGTCATTCGGACATCGTTTGATCGGATTTTGGATTGAATGTTAGTTTTGAAAGTTTTGAATAAACTTAGGCTTGAATCCGTGTGTAAATGGTGATTTTGATGTTTAGTATGGTGTTTTTATGATTGGAACAAGTTCGTATCGTCTTTTGGAGTATGTTGGTGGTTTTCGTTGGGGTCCCGGGGGTCTCGGGATGTATCCGGGGGTCCAAACGGACCATTCTTAGCAAAAGAAGAGAGCTGGTTTGCTGTCATAAGTGCAGCAGAAATTTACTCTCTGCGATCGCGCTAGTGAGCATGCGATCGCGTAGAGTAATGGTGAAGGGGGAGAATTTTACCCTTCGCGATCTCAGAGATAGGGACGCGATCGCATAAGGTCAAATGCAGAAGCAACGCGATCGCAAGGGGCACGGACGCGATCGCGTAGAGTTAACCGGGTGGCCATCGCGATCGCGTGAGCATCTACGCGATCGCGTAGAAGAGAAATGGGGTCCAGGGAAAAATGTGCTACGCGATCGCAGGAAGGGAGATGCGATCGCGTGAAGCCGGATGTTTGAACATCGCGATCGAGTGAGGAGAGTCGCGATCGCGTGAGGCCGAATTTTTGAACATCGCGATCGCGTGAGGCGAGTCGCGATCGCGTAGAACAAAATGTTCTGGCAGTGAATTTATATCACAGAACAGAGGAGTTACGGGTTTATACCCCAAAACACTATTTTGAGCCCTAGAGAGAAGAAAACTCGAGGAGAACACTGGGAAATCATCGGGTATTCATCGGAGGTAAGTTTCTTGACTCAAAAACATCATTTTATGGTAGAATTAACATCGATCTTCATGAATTTGGGTAGAAATTGTGAAGGATTGTGGCCTAGATATTGAAAACGAAAAATTGGGTTTTAAAAGGCCAATCGAACTCCGATTTTGGTAAATTTTATATGTATGGACTCGTGGCGAGACGAGGGTTCTGGAAATATGAGTTTCGAAATTTTTCGAGATGTGGGCCCGGGGCTCGGGTTTTGCAAATTTCGTGATTTTTGATATTTTTCGAGTTCTTTCGATTGGGTTATGTTCCATTAGCCTATTTTGATATATTTGTACTGATTTTGGCTAGTTTGGACGTGCGTGGATGCCCGTTCGAGGAGCTAAGGCGTCGCGGGCATGAGTTTTCGTCGGTTCGAGGTGGGTAATACTTGTAAATGATGTCCTGAGGGTTAGTAAACCCCGGACTTGCACATCTTAGTGCTGTGTCGAGGTGACTTGCACGCCGGATAACGGGCGTGGGGTAGAGCACCATTGGGGATTGTGACTTGGTCCGTCCCGCGTAATAAATAATAATACCTAATTGTTGAAATGAATTGGACTAATTATCATGTTTGGGCTTCGTGCCAATTATTTGAATCCTTCAAGGATTGGTATCACTATTTTGATAACACCGTGCATATTTTATTATAATTTAAGGTTTAAAATGGGATTTTTGCTATTCAGCATTCTTATAAGGTTATGAAAAACTTGAACAAGGTCTTAATAATATTATAGCTGTGAGCTAATATGATATTGTTGCCCGTAGGGCTTTCTTGATTATTTGTTAGACTGATTGGGGTCGAGGGCCATATGTTAAGACATGACATTTCATGTGAGCATATGCATACACATGCATGGATCGGATTGCACGCCGCAGTGGTATACGGATCGGGCCTGCGCGCCGCAGCAGGTGTGATATTAATATTGTGCTTGGGCTGTAGGAGCCCCTCCGGAGTCTGAACCCCCACAGTGAGCACGGGTACCCAAAAGGATCGGGCTACACGCCGTAGCGGTCATATGCATTGCATGGCATACATACATTGATTTACGTGTACTACATGGCATAACATTTTAGCACTCATACTTTACTGGCACATGTGCATTTGTTTCTTTATTGACCAGATCTCCTGGTATAAATTGTTAAGGAGTGCTGAGCCCGAGAGGCTGATTTGAGTGCTGACTTGCACTGCTTGAGATGTTCCCAGGTATTGGTATGTTATAATAAAAGAAAGTAGCTAAAAATTAAGATTTCTAAATAATCTACTCACATATGCTGAAAAGGAATAAAATGATAGTGTTTTGAAGTTTAATGATAGTTATGTATTATGTAGCAAGAAATAGTGTCTTGCGTAATTTTCTTCCCTTCAGCATTATTTACTTTTATTACCGTTGAGTTGGAAGTACTCACACCCGACTCTCTGCACCTTGTGTGCAGATCCAGGTACATTACAGCAGAGCTGATTCCATTGCGGCTCGGGAGTGTTTTTGGACAGTCGAGGTAGTTGCCAGCGTTCGCAGGACCTGATTCTCCAGTTTGTCTGTATTTTGTTCTGATCATCCCACACTTGTGCACAATTATATTCACTATTTACACTTTGTATACTCTGTAGAGGCTCATGACTCTTGACCCTTCGGTCCATGGGAGTTGGCACATGTTGGGACTTGGTTCCCTGTTTTAAATATGTCTATCACTGTTGTGCTTAAATTGGATAAAGTGAGCTTGTGGCTCCGTGGTTATTGTTGATTGGTCGGGCTGGCCTAGCAGTGTGCTGGGCGTGACAGTGTACCACTAGGGGCGGATTTAGCCCGGCGCAAGGGTGTTCACCCGAACACCCTTCGCCAAAAAATTACACTGTATATATAAGGTAAAATCTATTTTTTATCTCTATATATTAAGTTTTGAACATCCTTAACACTATCCAAAAGTGTAGTTTAGTGGTCAAGGGTGTTCAAAATTTACATAAGGTCAAGAGTTTAATTCCCAGTAGCTACAATTTTTTTTTTTGAATACCCTTCATGAAGGTTTTGGCTCCGCCACTGGTACCACCCGCTCCCATTTTAATATCACTTATGGTAGGTATACCACCCGCTCCAATTTCTAAATCAATTGTGGTAGGCTTACCACCGGTCCAATTAAAAAATCATATGTGGTAGGCATACGAACCTCTCCCACTTCTATATCAAATTACAATCACGACAATGGAACAAAGCAAAATAATAACCAATTCTATTCTACTTCTACTTGACACAATTAATATCAATGCATAGTCACAACTAAAGCCCACAGATATAAACTATGTCCTTACTCAGTATCAAGGATTGTCAATCATAAATTTTATAGAATCAATTAAAAATAAACAATTAATAATTTTTAGACCCACGGTTATAAAAGACACCAAGACATGGATATTCGTCACCATTCACATACATTGTACTCAACTAAAAATAAGTAGCAAATATGACTGAACTCCTAATCCCTCAAGTTAAGTTTAGAACGGACACTAATCTCGATGCCTTGAACACCACTCAAGTTTCGAGTATAGCTTTACCTCTTTATTCTACCACCAAATCCCTCGAATCTAGTCACAAGTTACTTAATTATATTAATAAATGCTAAATGAATCAACTCCAATACATTAAAATACGTTTTACAAGATTTTACCTAAAAATGTCAAAATTGCCCCAGGTCAATGTGGTCGAAATTGGAGGTTCAGACCAAAATCCAGTTACCCTTTTCCCTACGAATCCAAATATGTAATTTGTTTTGAAATAGTACTTCAAATTGAGGTCCAAATCCCCAATTTTTTTTGAAAACCTAGGTTCTACCCAAAACACCTATTTTTCCCATGAAAATCTTTGATTTGAAGTTGAAATCATGTTAAAAGATGTTAAGGAGAGAAGAAAATGAGTGAGAAATCACTTACCAATTGTGTTGCCTGGCACTCAGCCCATTTCTATTCCTCCGTACCGTATGGCTCTTCCTGAATTGAAGGTTTTGAAGGATCGGTTACAGGAATTGCTTGATAAGGGTTTTATTCGGCCCCGTGTTTCACCATGGGGTGCTCCTATTATGTTCGAGAAGAAAAATGATGGTTCTATGCGTGTGTGTATCGATTATTGCCAGTTGAACAAGGTTACAGTGAAGAACCGTTATTCATTACCTCGTATTGATGATCTATTTGACCAGTTTCAGAGGGCACATGTGTTTTCTAAGACGGATTTGTGCTCAGGTTACCATCAGTAGACGATTCAAGCCAAACATCCCGAAGACTGCTTTCAGGAGTCGGTATAGTCATTACGAGTTTCTTGTTATTTTATTTGGGCTGACCAATGTCCCAGAAACTTTTACGCATTTGATGCATAGTGTGTTTAGGCCATATCTCGGCTCGTTCGGGGTTGTTTTCAAAGATGATATTCTTGTGTACTCCCGGAGTCGAGAAGATCATGAGCAGCACCTGAGGATAGTGCTTCAGACCCAGAGGGAGAAGCAATTATATGCAAAGTTCACAAAAATGTGAGTTTTGGTTGGATTTTGTGTCATTCTTGGGCCACGTGGTTTCCAGTGAGGGCATTCGGGTGGATGCGAAGAAGATAGAGGCAGTGCAGAGTTGGTCGAGATCCTCTTCAGCTACAGAGATTGGCTTTTTTCTTGGCTTGGAGGGTTACTACCGTCGTTTTGTGTAGGGGTTCTCATGGATTGCAGCCCCTATAACTAGATTGAACCAGAAGGGTGATCCATGCTAATGGACAAAGGAGTGTGAGGCGTCTTTTAGAAGTTCAAGACATCTTTGACTATAGCCCCAATATTGATATTGCCTACTGGTTCGGGGTCTTAAACAGTTTATTATGATGCCTCGCGGGTTGGCCTTGGAGCGGTGTTGATGCAAGATGGTAGAGTGATTGCCTATGCGTCCAGACAGTTGAAGATACATGAGAATAATTATCTTGTCCACGACCTTGAGTTAGCTACTATTGTTCATGCCTTAAAGATATGGCGTCATTATTTATATGACGTGCGTTTAATATTTATAATGACCATCAGATTTTGCAGCACTTGTTCAAGCAAAAAGATCTCAATTTGCGCCAGAGGAGGTGGTTAGAGTTGTTGAAGGATTATAATATTACTATTCTATATTACACGGGTAAGGCCAATATGGTGGCTAACGCCTTGAGTATCCAGGCAGAGAGTCTGGGGAGTTTGGCATAGCTACGAGCTTCAGAAAGGCCAATGGTGATGGATGTACAGGCCTTAGCCAATCAGCTTGTGAGATTGGATCTTTCAGAGCCCAGTCGGATTCTAGCTTGTGTGATTTCTCTCTCTTCTTTATTTAATCGTATCAGGGAGTGGCAGTATGATGAATCTCATTTACTTGTCCTAAAGAACAAGGATGAACACGGCGATGCCAAAGATACGACCATTGGAGATGACGGGGTATTGATGATGTAATGTCATGTTTGTGTGCCCAATGTTGATGGGCTACAAGAGTAGATTTTAGCAGAGGCCCATAGTTTATTCTATTCCATCCATCTGGGTGCCGCGAAGATGTATCAGGATTTGAGGCAACACTATAGGTGGAGGTGGATGAAAAAGGATATAGTTAGATATGTAGCTAAACGCCTCAATTGTCAGCAGGTGAAGTATGAGCACCAGAGACCAGGTGGGTTGCTTCAGCAGATAGAGATTCCAGAGCAGAAAAGGGAGAGGATCAACCTGGATTTTGTAGGTGGTCGCCCCCAGAGTGCAAAAATGTTCGATACCAATTGGGTGATTGTTGATTGGCTGACCAAGTCCGCTCATTTTATCCCCATGTGCACTACCTATTCATTGGAGCAATTGGCGGAGATTTATTGCTGGGAGATTGTTCGTTCGCATGGTATTCCAGTTTCTATTATTTCAGACAGGGGTACTCAGTTTGCCTCACGGTACAAAATGGTCGTTCAGCAGGAGTTGGGTACTCGGATGTAATTGAGCACAACATTTCACCCCCAAATGGACGGGCAGTCCGAGCACACTATTCAAATACTTGAGGATATGCTCCGTGCTTTTGTGATTGATTTTGTAGGGTCTTTGGATTAGTTCTTGCCATTGCAGAGTTTGCTTATAGTAATAGTTATCGATCTAGCATTCAGATTGCGCTGTGTGATGCTTTATATGGTAGGAGGTGCAGATCTTCTGTGGGTTGGTTCGAGCCAGGTGAAGCCAAACTATTAAGCACAGAGTTTGATTAGGATGCACTCGAGAAGGTTAAGATAATTCAGGATAGATTCTGCATAGCCCTGTCCATACAGAAGAATTATGCGGACAAGAATGTTCATGATGTTTCATATATGGTCGGAGAGCAGGTTATGCTTTGGGTTTCGCCTATGAAGGGCGTTATGAGATTTGGGAAGAAAGGGAAATTAAGTCCGAGGTTTACTGGAACTTTTGAGATATTGAAGCGTGTTTGGGAGGTTTCTTATGAACTTGCTCTACCTCCATGATTGGCAGGAGTTTATCCAGTATTTCATGTTTCGATGCTCTAGAAATATCACAGGGACCCGTCGCGCGTGTTAGATTTCAGCTCAGTCCAGTTGGACAAATATTTGTCTTATGTTGAGGAGCCAATGGCTATATTGGATAGACAGGTAATAAAGTTGAGATAATGAACATTGCTTGAGTAAAGGTTCACTGGCGGGGTCAACGGGCCTAAGAGGCAACTTGGGAGACCGAGCGAGATATGCGCATCGATTAACCTCATCTCTTCAATACTTCAGGTATGTTCTTTATGCTCGTTTGAGGATGAAGGAATGCTTCAGTGTGGGAGGACGTAATGACACGGCCGTTTATTTTTAGAATTTACACCCCGATCCCCTATTAGCTTATTCCCCTAAGTTTATTTCTACTATTTTGGTTTGTAAGGTTTCTTAGTGGTTGGTTTTGGAGAGTTTTGGGACACTTAGTCCCTAAATGATAGCTTAAGTGTTCGAAAGTGATTCGTAGTCAGAACAGTGTGAAGACGACCTCTGAATGAAAATATGTTGGTTCCATTAGCTCCTGGAGGTGATTTGAGACACATGAGTGTGATCAAAAGTAGTTTTGCAGATCCGATGTAGAATTAAGCATGAATTGGCGAAGTTAGTATTTTGCGATTTCCGTTTGATAGGTGATATTTTGATCCTGGGGTCGGAATGGAATTCCGAGAGTTGATGTAGCTTCGTTAGGTGATTTGGGATGTGTGTACAACATTTCAGGTCATTCAGACGAGGTTTGGTTTGGTTTTTTATTCAAAGCGTGTTTTGATGAAATTTGAAGTTCGTAGGTTTTAATCCTTGATTAATTCGAGTTTTTGATGCAGTTTTAGGTGGTTTAAGGATTGGTACCAGTTTGAGTGATGATATGTGCGATGACGTGATTTTTGCCCTGGGCAATTAACTTCCAATATATATATAATAATGATACAAAAATGATTTTTGGTTTGTAATTGTGTGATCTAGTTGAAATATATGTGTTGTTTTAAAATAATATTGAAATCAAATTACAAAAGAAATCGATTATAAAATATCTTAAAAATGTGAAAATTCAGAAAAATCAAGAAAATGCAAAAAATACCGGAAAAATAAAAGACAAATGGCAAAAAATACCAGAAAATTAAGGAAAAATCAGGAAAATAGAAAGTAAAAGAAATATAGCAGTTGAAAATAAATACAAAAAGAAAAAATATAAAATACAAAAAAGAAAATACAAGAAATAATTAAAATACAAGTCAAAATATAAAATACAATATAGTTTGGGCTAAATACATAAGATAATACATATATACCATGCCCAGACACATTAGACCCAAAAATAAGCTTGGTCTGCCCAGGCTCACAACCAAACGACACCGTACAATCAAATAAATCACAACCGTTGATGAATTGAATGAAACAGACCAGATGAGGCGGTTCTATTTTAAATCAAACGACGTCGTGTATAAGATTAATATTGGCCGTTCAATATGATTGATCAAACGGACAAGGCAATGTGTCATTCAGGCCAAATGACGTAGCATAGATGAAACAATCCCACACGTCGAATGTTATAATCTAACGGACATAAGGAGACCCCTCATTTAACCATACGACAACGTTTTAAGGGCAAATGATCCTGGCCGTTGATCTTGATTATTCCGATGGCCAGGAATCAACGAGACATGACTGGTATATATTACCAGTCTCTCGTTCAATTTCATATCATCACACATATATACAAACCTGTAAAAAACCCTAGCCGCCGCAGAGGCCAACCTTCTTCTTCCTCCAGTCTCTCATGGAGACGGTCGGCAAACCATGCCTCAACCATCTTCTCCGGCTCAGGCAAGCCTTAAACACACTTTCCCTCACCCACAAACCTTTCAAGCCACCATAAAACCACACCAAAACCAAAAGACTCCCCTGTTCTTGAAACTCTGGTCGCCGGAACCCTAGCCGGCGACCTCACCAAGTATGAACCAAGGTCCAACATTAACATCCCAGAACCATTTTGAGGTGATCTACCACCCTATCTAGGTGGTTAGCCTCGAATCTCCCTTGAATGTCTCGAATATTAGAAAAATACTCACCGGAACCCTACTCCGGCGAGTACCAAAACTAAGCCCCACCCCCAAAATACTATATCAAGCCTCTAGACCACCCACATATACATCAAAATCAAATCAAAAGCCCCATCTAAAAGATCCAGTACTCAGAAGAACAAAAGTCTTCAGAGTTCTGAAGATCTAGAAAAGAAAGAAAGAAGAAAGAAAGAAGAAAGAAAGAAGAAAAGAAAGAAAGAAAAGGAAAAAAGAAAAGGAAAAGGCCAAAAAAGCTAAGTTCCCATCTCTGTTTCTATTTCTTGGTTTGTTGTTCTAAAAAATATTTCTTGGCATGTCTTTTATGTTTATATGAACCTATCTCTTCTGCATGCTTAAAAGAAATAGGAATTTATCTTTGTTTGTTCATTAGAGTCTTGAATCTTACAAATGCCTAAGTTTTCTAAGTGTTCTTAGGGTTTTGATATTAGACACGCATGAATCATGTGTTAATTAGTCCGTTTTATGTGTTTGTTCATTATGCTCTATCTAAGATTGAGTTTTGGTTAGTTGTAATTCAACCATTATCAAACTTTTCCCTGAGTATTGATTAATTGAAAATTAATTTGTGATTAAGGCTATATGTGCAAAATAACATAAAACTGGCTATATTTGTAACATGATTCGTATGTGAGTTCATTTTGAATCTTTGGATGCTTTTTGTGATTTTGGTCATGAGTGTAAAAGTTTTGTGGCTACTTCTGAAAGTTAAGTCTGTTTGCTGAGTGGCTATGCTGATTAATTAGGTGTACTTTCTATTAAGTGGCTATGCTTTTAATAAGGGGCTATGTAATAAATAGTGGTCATATTTTGATAAATGATTGGGTTCTGATAAATGGTGGTTAGTAATAAAAAGGGTGGGGGTCTAAAACTGGCTAATTCTTAAAATGTTTCTAGTTAGGGGTTAGTTATTAAATAACTCTTTACCCTAGTTCTGCCAGACCTTAGGCAGGTCGGGTAAGATGGAATAAATACAAGGGGTAAAAAAGGAATAGTAAAGGGTATTTCTGTAGATTAAATAGAGCTTATGAGGATAAAACTGACTTTAGTCCCTAGTATTTCTGCAAATACTTAGAATATAAGGGCATACTGGGTAGAATAAAAAGGCATTTGTGTAATAAACCTTAGCAAGTAAGGGTAATTAGTTAAAGCACACCTAAAAGAACCCAATAGAATTGCTTAGAACCTTTTAGCAGGGGTTCTAAGGCATTTCGACACAATCTTAATAGACTACACTTTAAATAATTGAAAAGAATAAGGAGAGTGAAATGAAATTAACTTATTTGAATTTCCCCCAAATTCCCCCCAAAATAACTCTATAAATAGACTGTTATTAAGCCTGAAAAAGGGGTTCGAAAATCAGGTTACATTTTGGAGAAATCAGAAATTCTAGGGTTCCACACATTATAATTCTAGGTTCAGTTCTGAAATATATAACTATAGGTTATAGAAGATGATTAACTTGAGTGCTGTTTTGGGGATTTCTGTGGGGTCGACTCTTCATCAATTCATCTTGACTTTGCTGAATTCCTTGATTCTAGTTAGGTTGATTCGCTGGGTTCTATTTTGGGGTTTTTTGTTAGTTGCTTTACTGTGATCAACTTGTCTCATTGTTGTTGTTGTATTGCTGCTATTAGTTGCTGACTATTCTTCTTCTCCAATACTCTAGACTTATCAAATTGTTTTGAATTCGGTAAAGTTCTACTTCCTAAAGATGTAATTGAAATTATGATGAAGGAATGAAGTTAAATGGATTTTCGATGAAGTTATTTCTGTTTGTTCTCTTTAGTTGTAGTTGTAATGTGTAGAATCATTGTAATTCATTAGGAATGGTTGTAATAATTAACAGCTATATGAGTTTGATCTAGATTAGAGTAGAGTAGTTAATATAGTAGTTAAACTTAATTCAACAATTAGATATAGCTATCACCTAATTCAAAACTAAAACAGGCTAATACAAATCTAATACACTTAGGTAAATAAGTACGATTCTGAAATTGGACGTATAAACTGGTATCTAGCTACTTTTGTTAGTTAAACTCTGAATTAGGATCGATTTAATCGAAAAGGGAATAAGTAGTCTAGAAGTTTAAATTGTATTAACGCCTACCTTTAGTTAAAAATGATTTATATACAGATTTGGTTTTAGACTTCTGTGATTGTTAACAACTCAAGCATGTTTAGTTAATGTTACAACACTATTTTCCTTTAGTTAAATAAGTGACAAAATAATCCTGCAAGCTAGTATCATAATAATTACCTGAATATCAGAACATGCCATACAGTATAACAACATTGATACAAATTACTGTGCTATAATTTTAATTAGTTGTTAAATTTTGAAATTAGTAGTGATCAAAATGTCATTTGGTATCGTCTCAAAAATTATTAAGTAGTAATGCTGAATAATAATTGTTCAAGTTCTGTTGTTGAAATAATAACTTCTTTTTGCTTATATAGTTTGGGCCTAGTTATGTATAAAGGCCCAGATCTAGTTAATATGGTACTTGTACTCTCGAGTAGAGACAATAGTGCACATTAGGCTACAGATGCCATTTGTTCTAGTAATGGACTGTTAAACTAGTCCTAAGTCCAGGCCCAATATTGAATAAATGGCCTGGACTCTGATATTATAGTCTAAAAATGACACAAAAACAAGATATAAATTATGAAGAAAAACAAAAATATAAAACATAGTATATGACTAGGATTGAACTTTAAAAATAAGGGATGAGCCTCGTCTCGAAGATGAAAAGATACACGGGCCCCCCAAATGAATTTAAATATAAAATGTTAGACTCGGAAGGACCGTTTAGCAAATTTCACGGTCTTTCCTAAAAGTTAATAAGATGTAGACATTATAGGCGCGATCAAAAATTACATTCCTAATACGGGTGCACATTTTATGTGACCCAAATCTCAAATCCCGGCGAAGCTGAAATACATTAAAGTCACATGCGTACTGGTTGCGGTGTGACTTGAAATGTCTTTTCGCGACGTCGCAAGTCATTTAAAAAATAACAAAGTGCGACATTAAGAACTCTTGTAAAATTAAATCATATAACAAAACCAGATAGGACAAATACAGCAGTTGAGCGACCGTGCTAGAACCACGAAATCCGGGAGTGCCTAGCACCTTCTCCCGGGTTAACAGAATTCCTTATCCAAATTTCTAGTTTCGCGGACTATTTAAACAGAGTCATAATTTCCTAGGATTCGTGATTAAACCAGTGACTTGGGACACCATTATTTTCCCAAGTGACGACTCTAAAATTTAATAAATAAATTCCGTTCCAATTTTCCATAAAGTGGAAAAACTCCTTCCCTGTTATTATTATTATATCCCTTCTTGGGGTGTATTAGTAAATAGTGGGGTATACTTATTTAAAATAGTAAAAAAGGGAGGTGTGACAGCTCTGGCGACTCTGCTGGGGATAAGCAATCCAAAACTTCGGTTCAAGGTTTAAGAATTCGAGCTCGTTTAAATTGTTGTTTTTGATATTATCTGGTTTCATTATATGCTTTGATCAATATGCTACATGTTTACCGCTTTGATATGACGTGAAATGTATATATAAAATTGTGCTGAAAACCCTTCTCTTCTTACCTCCGAGGATGTGCTTACTGGTTGAGACTTGCCTTTCTGTTAAGTCAATACCCAATAAGAAAAATAGATGCCAGATAAGTTACGAAGCCGGACGATCCCACGGGTCCCCGGTACGTAGCCCCCTCCTCAATCCGAGTTGTCCACTCGGGTACACAGTCTAGTATCATGAAAAATCAGGATATTGAGCCTAGATTTAAGACGTTTATTTGCATCATATCTGACTTAGGTGACTCAACAGAGGGGTTAGGTCCATCTAGGACATGTGACCCGGATATCAAAGACCGAGCATGATTATATGTTGCATTTATATGTCCTAGATTGTTATGCTGACAGGCTAAATACCTGAAAACAAAAAGAAAGAAATATCAAAATATTGACGAAACATTGTCGAAAGTTTGAAAAGAAAGTTGAAAAAAGGCGGAACAATTTCGTTGAAATAATTGGTCGTAAAATAATTTGACCGAACTACGCAGGTTTGATTCTCACCACTAGGCGAGATACGTAGGCAACCCGTGACGGATCCAACCACATCTTTCAAAAAATAACAAAAAATGTCGATTTTTTAGTTTTCAATAAAATCAAAGTGATGCTATTTTTAAAAATAGCCGAATGTTCCGAAATGACGCCGGAAGGCTGTTTGTACAAAAATGGCCGCTTTGAAGTCCTTTCTTTTTCTTTTTGAATAAATAATAATAGCATTAAAATTTTCAAATGAAATATTGAAAGGTTGACTCTTTTGAAATAATGAAAAATTGTCTTTGAAAAAGATTTTTCTTTTTGAATAAATCTCCTTTAATAAATGTGCAGGATGAGCACAATACAAAATTAACCCTTTGCACTAATGAAAAAAATCCCTTTGGAGTTGCGACTATGGTGGAATGATCTAGGCCAAGAGGGACATGATTGGGTCAACTAATATCAAAAAGATCTTACTGGGCTGCTAAACAAAGTACCTTGGGGTGATATTATCCGGGCTCTAGTTGCTTGCTGGGATCCCGCACATAATGTGCTCCACTTCTCAGATTTTGAGCTCACTCCAACTGTGGAGGAAATTGCTAATTACATCAGGAAAGGCGAGTTTCCTATAAAAGACAAGTATCCGGTGGCTCCAAGGGCTATTACAGTGCATAGATTCCTCGACTCCTTAAAGATTGCCAGAAATGTTCACAATGAAGACTTGGTTCACGGGTTATACACTATGAACTTTATATATCGCAGATATGGCCACGTTGGAGGATTAAATTATCCAACAAATAAACTCCGCAGCAAAGCGAACCGGACTAAGTGAGAGGAACACAGGCGTTTTGCCTTTATGGTAGCCTTTTTGGGATTGATCATATTCCCGAGGAAACATGGGAATATTGACATTAGAGTTGCCGGATTTGCCAGTACTCTCCTTGTGCAAGACAACAGTACGTTGGCACCATTGATAGTGGCCAATATCTTCCGTGCTCTCACAGCCTGCAAAGCAGGACAAGATTTCTTCGAGGGGTGTAATTTACTTGTTCAAATGTGGATGATAGAGCATTTATGCCGCCACCCTCAGTTTTCAAGCTATGGATCATCTGAAAAGGACGTGTATTGAAGAATTCTATGTGAGGACAAAAGAGGCCAAGTTGCCAAAAGGATCAAAAGGTTGGATCACATATTTGCGATCACTGACCGCTAGACAGATAGATTGGGCATATGGATGGTTGCTCCTCAACGAAGTTATATATATGCCAGTGGAAGGGTCGTATTTCCTATTAATGGTTATCAAGAGCTATTAATGGTTATCAAGAGCATCCAAACTTATGCGCCATACTGGGTATTAAGGCAACTTGGAAGATATTAGGTTGTGCCGAAAGATGGGGACCTTAGCCTTCAAGTAATACAAATCAGTCCTGATGGGCAATTCCCAGAAGATAAAATTCGGCAAATGTGGAATGAATGCCAATGTCTGAGAGTAGATACTTGTGTGAGAGATCAGGCTAGAGGAGAAGTATCACCGGGATATTCCGCATGGTACCGTAGAGATGTTGAGCATGAGAGACCAATGAAGAGGCCTCATATTCAATAGTTTGCCGAGCATTCTAAGGAACAAAAAGATTGGATGGCCAAAGAAAATAAATATTGAGCCAGAATCAGCATGTTGGAAAAATAATTCCACGGACCTCAAATTCGAAAGCAGCCTACAAGCAGCAGCCGATGAGGGTGAAAAGAAACAGCTGAGAAAAGAAAATGAAACCTTGAAGGCTCAGATTATGAAAATGAGAACAACTACCGAAACCCTAGTTCGACTTGCGCGGGATGAGAAGGTAATTTAAAATCTACGGCGCAAAGTGAACGACTATAGCTTTGATCTAGATAAAGCTGAGAAGGCATTAGTTGGGGTTCAGAAACTATTGTACAAGAATACTGAAGAAAGAGCTCGGATGGTTCGACAATTAAAAGATGAACATAATGTTGAAGTAGCTCGATTGTGGAAGAAGATCATCACAACCGAGGTCAAAAGTAGTAAACAAACAAAAGAATTTGATGTAGAAAGAGAACATTGCTACATGGCCATGGCTCGGTTAGAATTGGAGCTACAACAACTTCAAAAAAAGAACCAACAAACCTTAGATGCTCGTGCAGAACAGATTGGTAGGTTGCTTCAAGAAAAAAAGGGTCATCAGGGAAAGAATTGTTAACATTGCTCAATACATCATGCGAAAATGCCAATTGTGCGAGGATATGACTCAATCAACATTTACTTCAGCATCAATGTCTTCGTGAAACAAGTAACGATTGACCTGGACAAACTCCAAAGGGGATTAGCATATAGGCCCACGGTAAGACCGAACGATGTCTCGCGGGAACTAGGAGCTTTACTGTATTCATAGGGCATGCATTTTTGTATTTGTATTTTGCTACATTTTAAAAGTTGTAGTGCAACATCAGTTGTAATCAATGTTTGAATATCAATGAAAATTCAAAATAAATTGTCATTATTTTTCTCTTATATATGCAATTTGCTTGAGCGATAGGCAAACATATAGGATCGAAAAATGAAAAAGAAAAAGAGAGAGAGAGGAAAGAAAAAGGAAAAAAGAAAAAGGAACAAATAATGATGGGTGGAATCAAAAGAAAGAAAAACAAAAGCAGAGAAAGAAAATTGGCGGGTCAAAAGAAGAATAATAATGCTGGGATAATGCATAATTACTAGGCAAAAGTTGTGTTTTTAAAACTTGTGATGTTTATCCATTATGATCTAACTATTAAAAAGTTTTTGTTGTTGATGAGTATCAGATAACATAGTTAGCAACTGGCATTCTGGCACATCACAACTACAACACTCGTTCTAAAAGCAAGACAAAAGCGGTAACCCAAGAAATCGAGCCTACAATCATGGATCCCGTGCAAGAGGAGGAAGTAATAGATGTGACTAGTATGAAGGAAGAAATGTATAAGTTGAAACAGCAGATGTCAGAAACGTACCAGGCTTGGTCAAAGGGGCAACCCTTACCTTCTTACCCAGCTAACCCCACATACATTCCTCCCTCGAACCCAAACCAAGAACCACCCACCATGAACTCATCTTCTACATATCCTGCTTACATGCACTATTATGCCACTACATCACAAGAACCACTACCTTTGCCTAAACAAGCTCCACCACCACCACCTCAGGCCGCTCCTGTGTATGTGGCACCACCACCAGTCACTTTACATAAATCCTCTAACTAGCTTGTATTTCATGTCCAGGATAATCATTACTACCCTCCAGAACCCACCTTCAGGCAACATGATTCTTACACCCCACTCATCGACATGATGGAGGAGGAGAAACCTGTTAGAAACCCTGGGCAAGAGGAGATGGCCATGAAAATGAAGAGCATTGAGCAATCGTTTCGTAATATGCAGAGTCTGGGAGGCCAAGTTAGTGTGGCATACAAGGACTTATGTTTGTTTCCTGAGGTACAGCTACCCTCTGGGTTTAAATTGCCAAAATTTACATGTATAATGGCCATGGTGACCTAGTGGCCCATCTCAGAGGTTATTGCAGCAAAATGCGTGGAGCTGGAGGAAAGGATGAACTACTTATGGCTTATTTCAGTCAAAGCCTCAGTTGTTCGGCATTGGAATGGTACACTCGTCAAGATCATACTCGATGGTTCATTTGGGATTATTTAGCTCAATCATTCGCAAACCATTTTCAATATAATCTGGACATCATCCCTGATAGATTGTCATTGACTAAGATGGAAAAGAAACCCAGAGAAAGCTTTCGGGAGTATGGTTTCAGGTGCAGGGAACAGGCGGCTCGTGTAGATCCACCAATGAAAGAAGGAGAAATGGTAGATTGTTTCTTACAAGCTTTGGAGCCGACATACTACGATCATTTGGTGTCTGCGATTGGAAAAACCTTTAACGAGGCAGTAAAAATGCGGAGTTTTGTGGAAGAAGGTCTGAAGATGAATATGATTGTGAGCTACTCAGCCATCAAGGCTACAAATCAAAAAATCCATACGGGAACATGAGGGTCGATTTGAAAGAAGAAGAAGGAAGAATTGGCGGTTATTGAAGGAAGATCTTGGTCCCGGGGCCCCAACCCATATCATCATTAACCTCGCCCATACCAACCATATTTACTAGCATAATATAACCCACCTCCACAATATTATTCCCTATTCGGTCCCAAATATTCTATCCAGCATGCTCAACCTTACCCACCACCTCTACTTTCATGGCGAATACCAGCTCCTCAAAATGTCTACCATGCCCAAAATGCCTATCCACCATCAAAGACCTACATAAATCCAAACCGACCCAACTTTCGTCCTGATCTTGAAGTGAAAAGTGACATGGCTCAAAGAAAATGAACATTCACTCCTCTGGAAGAATCATATACCTGTCTCTTTCACTGATTGAGAGAATTAGAGATGTTGAACCCCATTGAACCTAAAATTCCCAAACCTCCACCCAGAAATTTAGACCAATCTGTCCGTTGTGAATACCGTTCTGGGGCACCGGGACATGACACGGAGAAGTGTTGGCACTTAAAGTCTGCAATACAAGAACTCATTGACTCCAGGAGAATTTAGGTGCAAGCTCCAGAGACTCCCAACATAATGCAAACTCCTTTTCCAGCGCATCATGAGACACATATGATAGAGCTAGTACAGGGAGAAAGCTGTAGAAAACCTTCTCAGATGGTGATAACAATTAAAGCAAATAACAAGGTCAAGGAGAAATCTGAAAGTGAGAAAGTGTCAATTGAGCCACCAGTAAAACAGTCATTGGTGATAATTGAGCCTGATCCAGTAAAAGTGATAGTACCTGGGGTGAAGCCTTTGCTGGCTGTGAAATGGGCTTATATATAGCCAGTGGTTATTAAACCAGTTGTTCAGATGCCGGTTGTGAGTACCAAGGCTGTACCTTGGAATTATGATAGGGTAACAGTATTGTATAAGGGGAAATAAGTCAAGGGGGAAATTTCTGAAACTCATGGTTTGACCCGCTTTGGGCGATGTTTTGCCCCTGATAATTTGAGAAAGTCGAAAGTGGTGAAAGAAAGTTCAACTTATTTGAAGAAAGCAGTCACCGAGGAAGAAGCTGAGGAATTTCTAAAGAAGGTGAAAGCTTAAGATTACTCCATAGTTGAGCAACTCAGGAAAAGGCCGGCTCAAATATAATTGTTATCCATGCTAATTCATTCTGATGAACATAGAAAGGCATTGATGAAGATTCTTAATGAAGCCCACGTACCAGAGAAAATATCGGTATGTCATATGGAGAATATCACAAACAAGATCTTTGAGACAAATAAGATAACATTTTCGGACAACGAGATAGAGTTAGAATGGACGGAGCATAATAAAGCACTATACCTCACGGTAAAATGTGAAGAATCTGTAGTAACTCGTGTTTTGGTGGACAACGGATCAAGCGCCAATATTTGCCCATTGTCAACTCTAGGAAAGTGATAATAGGTGAATTTGACTATAATTATACCCTAAATAATCACACTTTGTTATGGAATTAATGTTGTTTATGAGGACAAAATGCTTTGATTAGTGTTCGTTTGTATTTTATAGGTACATGTGATACAGTGGGTGCTAAAAAGAGCTATTTTGGAGTCATAAGTTGATGAAAAGTCCAAAAGAAGAGCAAAAGTGAAGAGAGGCTGAAGAAGCAGAGAAGAATCAGACGGACTGTTCATCCGCGGTTCACTCGCGGCCACGGATGAATCGCGAATAATGAAGCTCTCTGAAGTTTGCCTGTTCGCGGTCCGCTCGCGGCCGCGAACGAACCGCGGAAGGCGCCGCAACAATAATCCTAATTGTACTCAAACTTAGTTCTTAGCCCTAAAAACCTCTATTTAAAGTCCTAGTTTGCCCTATAGAGGCATGTTATCTTTATTTCATTACTTTGGCAAGATTTTTAGTAAGAGAGATTCCTCTCAAACTATTTCTTTTATTTTATATCAATTATTTCTTAATGATTTCAATTATTATTCTTGTTTCTTCAAGCATGAGTAGCTAAATTCTTTTCTAAGGTTTTGATGGAACCTATTGGGTGATGAACTTATCGTTTATGTGATTACAAATTGTGACTTAGATTTCTATTTGTTCAACTTCATTCTTGTTGTAGTTAATTGGTAGGATCCCCAATTAGTCTGTGCCTATTTAGTGTGCATAACTTGGAAAAGAGTGCATATTTAGGTTTATTGTTGAACAACACCACACCTAGGTTATTGGAGGAATCTATAACTTTAGGCGTAAAGACGGGGTTAGGAATAACGAAGTCTTGGGTGCAATCTTAAGTGAACTATTCAAATTAAAGCTAGCTCGGGTAGCTCGGGTGAGTGCACTAGTAAATTATTGTAATTGCTCGGGAGAGGGTTACGATAAACATAGCGTTCTTGATTGATAGAATATATTAACATTTTGTGAGAGCATAACGAAAAGGGATTCCATCAATAGGGGAAATCAATACCTTAGTCCTTCTCATAATATTCTTTTTACTGTACATTAAATTCTTTCTTTCAAGCATTCTTAATTATTGCCACGTAGATATTCGAAAATCACAAAAATATATATTCAAAGTTTCGTAACTTGATTCGGAAGTACTTTTAGAGTTGTGATAGTTGCAATTGGCAGGTTAATTCTCTGTGGGATCGATCTTGGACTTATTAGACCAGGTTATATTGACTGCGACCGTTTCTTGGACGTGAATCAGGAAGCTAAAAGTTAATCATTAGAGGATTTAATGAAATAGTGTATGTGTGACGACCCAAAGGGTCATCACTTATTTTATTAATCATTTCGAGCTTCTGAGGCCTTGAAAACCTCATTCCATGTTGCCTCGATTTACGTGCACAATCTGGGCATGTAGCCGGAAAGATTTGGTGATAGAAAATATGAATTCTATGAGAAATTTGGATAAAAATGATATTAATATTGATATGGTTGACTTCGGTCAACATTTTTGGTAAACGGACCCGGACCCGAGATTGGATGGTCCCGAGAGGTCCGTAGGAAAATATGGGACTTGGACGTGCGTCCGAAGTCGAATTCTGAGGCCTAGAGCCCAAGTTATGAATTTTTCTATGAAATTGTTTTTGATGTAATTGTTAAAGGAAATTAATTAATTGACCTTGGTATCGGGCTCGTATTTTGGTTCCGACGCCCGGTACAAGTCTTAAATATTATATATGTGATTTCTGTAAAGTTTGGTGACATTCGGATGTCGTTTGAGATGTTGTCACGACCCCAAACCCCGGTCGTGATGGCGCCCAACACATTGCTAGACAAGCCCGACCATCTTATCCAATTAAACCAGCCAAGTATAATTAATACTGATTAATCGGCGTGATTAGCCTGTTTTCATAACAAATCAAGAAGTGTAGAACTGAAATACAAGAACACAGTCCCAACCAAATCGTGGCGTCACAAGTTTGAGCCTCTACAAATGAGATCTACTACAAAATCAAGTCTAACCAGAATGGAGACAACAAAATGATAAAAGAAAGAGGTCAGGTACTGCGGACGTTGGCAGCTACCTCGAAGTCTCAACAGAATGGGGATAATAAAGCAGTTGCGATAGCTCAACTGCCCTCCTGAACCTGTATATCTGCACAAAAAGTGCAGGGGAGTGGGGTGAGTATATTTCAACTCAGTGAGTAACAATAATAAACAATAACCGAAAATAAGAACTCCTGTACTATCACTAAACAGTTCTAAGGCAACCCCCATAGGTTAATCATCACTATAATGAGTACTCTGATCTTCAGTCCACATCTATCTCATCTAGGTCCCACACTGACTACATCCTCGCTCGTACCACTACGGTATACAGCCATCTCAATGTATGGAGACATATACATCTGTCTATAACATATAAATATTTCAGTATATATATGAATATGAATAAGTATAATGCTGCGTATATGGATATGTATAAGTATATTGCTGCGGCGTGCAACCCGATGCAATACATATAACGCTGTGGTGCGCAACTCGCTCCATTTAACGTCGACGGCGCTCACTGGGGTGTATACAAAATTCGGAGGGGCTCCCTAGGCCCAAGCGCTATGATGTTGCGGCGTGCAGCCCGATCCACACATGTATTACTGCGGCGTGCAATCCGATCCAATATATATATGTATATATATTTATACTGCTGCGGCGCGCAGCCCGATCCCATAATATATACAGCGCTCACTGAGAATGTGTGCAGACTTAGACTCCGAAGGGGCTCCTACAGCCCAAGCGCAGTAATACTGCGGCGTGCAGTCCGTCCCACATGTATATTACGTGTATATTATATGTATATTACTGCGGCGTGCAGTCCGATCCAATATATATACTGCTGCGGCGCGCAGCCCGATCCAATATAGGTATATATATATAATACCTCGTAATGGGTCCTCGACCCTATTCCAGTCAGTATATACTTGGCCTCTCAGGCCCAATATAATATATCACAGTGGGTCCTTGACCTTGTCTCAGTCAATATAGACTTGGCCTTTCAGGCCCAATATAACATCTCATAGTGGATCCTTGACCCTATCTCATCTCAATCGGTATAGACTTGGCCTTTCAGGCCTGCTTAGCTAGAACATGGAATTCCACCCTAGATAATCTCTCTCAATGTACACATCTAGCACGGGCTCATATTATGCTATACAACTAGAGCTACGGCTGAGTGTATGTTTCCAACACAATATAAGGGTCACCTAGCTCTATAGGTTCCCTAATGCTCTACAGATCGGCACAAGGCCCCAAACATGGCTATCAGCCCAATTGCACAGTTATAAACTTATTATCAGTCATAACACACAGTATACTATTAGTCGGGAAGGACTAAGTCCGAACCCCCAATCACGATGTCACCACGCCCGTCATAGAACGCGTGTCTCATCTCAATATAGCACTGTGAAGTGCTAGTACGGGGTTTCAAACCCTCAGTACATTATTTACTACTACCACTCACCTCGAACCGGTAGAAGCTTCATGCCCACGACGCCTTAGCTCCTCGAACCGGCATCCACGCACATCAAAACTAGCCAAAATCAGTACAAATATATCAAAATAGGCTAATGGAACATAACCCAATCGAAAGAACTCGAAAAATATCAAAAATCACGAAATTGGCAAAACCCGAGCCCCGGGCCCACATCTCGAAAAATTTCGAAATTTATATTTCCGGAATCCTCGTCTCGCCACGAGTCCGTACATACCAAATTCACAAAAATTGGAGTTCATTTGTCCCCTTAAATCACTATTTCTATCCAAGAGGGTTTTCTACCCTTTTCAACAAAAATTCTCAAATTAAATACTAAAACTTGCAATAGATCCGAATTATACCACCAAAATTGAGTTAAGAACACTTACCCCGTTGTTCTCTCCAAAAGTCCCACGAAAAATCGCCATTTCCGAGCTCCAAATCGTCAAAAATGGCAATATATTTTCGGACCTCAAATATATTCCGTCCGACACTATTCACGGTTACTGGTCACGGTACTGTTCACGGACACTGTTCATGGTCACTGTTCACAGTAGATTTTTCTGCATTTTCTGCCCATTTTCTAAGTCCGGAATTATTCCGAGACACCTCCGAAACACTCCCGAGCCCTCGGGGCTCCAAACCAAATATGCACACTGACTCTAAAACATCACACAAACTCGCTCGAGTGATCAAATCGCCGAAATAACATCAAAATCATCAATTTTCATCAAATCAAGGCCTAAGTTTCCAAAAAAACTTCCAAAAATATACTTTCGATCAAAAACCCGACCAAACGATGTCCGAATGACCTGAAAATTTGCAGACATATCCAAACTCACCTAACGAAGTTATTGCAACTGTCGGAATTCCATTCCGACTCCCGGATCAAAATATCACCCATCGATCGGATTCCGCCAAAATTCCAACTTCGCCAAAATAGGCTAACTTCTTCACCGGACCTCCAAAATTACTTCCAGTTGCGCTTCTAAGTCTTAAATCATCCCCCGAAACTAACCGACTCATCGGAATTCAGTTCCGAGCCCTCTAACTCATAAGTCAACGTTGGGTTGACTTTCCAACTTAAGCTTTCCTTAAAGAGATTAATTGTCCCTTTTCCTACCAAAATCGATCCGAATTGACTCAAAGTTTGCACACAAGTCACATTCGACATTACAAACTTGTACCAACTTTCGGAATCGCATTCGACCCCGATATCAAAATTTTCACTTCCGGTCGAATTTTCTCATAAACCTTCAAATTCCTATATTTAGCCAAATGACTTCAAAATGACCTCCGGACATCCGAATTCACTTCCGATAGCTTTCCCAACTCCAAAATCACCATACGGATCTATTCCCAGACTCGGAATCTCAAATGGACATCTATAACTCTAAAATGCCTTCCAACCCAAATTTATGAAATTTTTCTAAAATACTAACTTCCACCATATACGCCGAAATGCTCACGGTTTATCAAAAACCAAATCCGGACATACGCCCTAGTTCAAAATCAGAATACGAGCATGCTGGAACTTTTAGATCCCAATTCCGAGGTCATTTACTAAAAATTCCAATCCTAGTTCATTTCTTCAACTTTAAGCTTTCAAAATGAGAATTTCCATTTAGATTTGACTCCAAACTTCCTGAATTTTAATTCGACCATACACACAAGTCAATATACCTGAGATGAAGTTGTTCATGGCCTCAATCTGCTGAATGACGCGTCGGGACTCAAAACGACCGGTCGGATCATTACATTCTCCCCCACTTAAACATACGTTCGTCCTCGAACGTGCCGAGAACTACAATGATGTAGTCTCAAATAACTTGTTTAACACATCATGCACCTTCCCGTGCTACCACTACTTAGTTGAGCACATTAGCTATATAATTTTGTAGATATAATTCTTTATTCAAGCGAATAAGCCATTAGGCCAAATTCCAACACCTTGAATTTCCTGCCAAGTCTGTTTCCATCATTTGACCACCATATCAATCTCCACACGTTGTACCCAAACATTAATGCATAACTTTGTTGAATTTACACTTCTCATAACTTTACTCATATGACCACAATAACATTCTTTATTACTACAGTTGCCTACAATACCCAAATACCGATGGAAACCTCTTATTAGTTGAAGTCTTATTCCAACACTTTCATATACTGCCAACGATAAATAAAATACGGGCTAAACCGTAACAATTCCTCAGATCCACCTTTTATGAAGCAATTTCTCTTTTGACTGATATTACAACGGATTTTGGAGCTAAACCTCGATATTACCTTTCTATCTAGCTGAAATCATGTATGTTCGCACTCATTAATGACTCCAACGATCATTTCGATTATAACACACCATAGTGGTAATATGACACCTCCTCATCGGCCTAAGCCACGACGAGCAAAACACAGGCTCACTCGAATCATGACAACAGACTCACATAAAGAGCTATAATTCAAATTCTTCAATACCATCACAACACATAATTGAGATCTCATTTCACATCATTGAATTAGAGTACCTGAATCCTCCTCGAAAGGTCATAACATCACGTGGCCTTGCCACAACTCATGATTCTATCCAAACACTATTACTCATGGAGCACCTCAAGTCGCAATGCTCAAAACGGTCAGCCCCACACATATTTAGGTCTGAACTCAAGCAATCAATCACATACACGGTGATACATTTAGTAAATGCTATCGAATCCTGTATGGGCACAACCGATGTGCTATTCCCCGAGCGATACACAATACGGACTATTCCTCAGAAGAGAGGAAGTATTGTATACAAGGTACATATAGGAAGCTATATTTTCCACATCACACTGTTGCGGCGCGCAACCCGTTCCAATAGCATACCTGTGGCGGCGTGCCACCCGATCCAGATACCATACATGTGGCGGCGTGCCACCCGATCCAGATACTATACATGTGGCGGCGTGCCACCCGATCCATGCATAAATCTAGCAAAAGGGAATGCACATCGACTCAAGTTGCTCATTGCAACAAACATGTATATATTGAGCTCGGTCACATGAAACTCATCCGACAAAGTCCCTCAATACCGGAACTGAATCAATGGTAGATACCTCTTCACTGACATCCGCCACGAAGGCCCAACTTACAAAGCAATACCTACCAGTCGTCCGCTGGCCCTAGGGTACATCTACCCTGCTGGAGCATGATCTGATGCGCTCTGCCACACAGTTGTGACATTTCTTTGATATAGTCCATATCACATTAGTCTAGACAACCTGACTTATGACAACCAGCCTGCAATCATATATCATTATTCAAATTCATCACATCAAGTGACGAGATAGCCACTAGGGCTTCCAATTTCCGATAACCGCTATACTGTGCTGATACACACGATATACCACCGCTGCGTAGGCGGGTTACGAGAACTTCTAGTCTCCAACACATACATAACATAGGAATCACTATGCCTGATTCCGTACTTGACCGTGCGATTACATAACGCACCTCAAGCGTCCATTCATACCACGAAAGCCATTCATAAATTTCACTATGTCATCAACGACTCAATTATTACAGTCGATCCAACAGGAGTATACCACCATACCGCTAGTTTATTTTACCTGGCCCTTTTGACCATAGACTCTGCCGAAATACTAGTATAGCAGTACCATTCTTCTAAATCACCAGGAAGATTGATTCTCAGATTATCTGCAGCTGCCCACGCTGCTTGAGGATTTTAATGACTCTTCATATAATATTAACTGATCTCAAAACCTTGAACATGCCGTTATCAACTTTCCATAACACATCGCATATACCATACCATAATAAGACAACAGGGAAAATTCATACCCCTTTCCCTACGCCGCAAACATCAGCGCACTCAACTAGTCAAGGACTTTCATGATCCCATATTGAGAAAACTCATTACACATTTCGAGCTTTACATACCAACAGGAAATACACTCATTTTCAAACCACGGTAAAACACATCACAAACCCTTTCTCCCAATTACATTGCATAAGTTAAATTGCCAGGACTGAGTCCTTATACCCATACCGAGTTACACAACTGCCAATACTCAAAAGCTTTATTGCACAATATCGGCGAGACTCATTACTTCAAACATATACCAGGAATTAATCGTATTCCTTATCATACCGTTTCGGTTTATTAACAAGTTGATCCATTTACCCAATTTCCTTTCTGATTCATCTTTAATTTCATATCAGTCTTTATTGTAGCACGACAATGCCTCAACCCTTTTTACCACACAAAACTCGTACACAAGACCACACGGTCTAAGGCTCACGGCCGCTGAATACTCTCTCAAATGTTTCCCAGAAGTACCACATTCTACCACACTTTATTTTGAAGAACTTCCTGCGATTTTGAATTTGTTATCATTACTTCCCAATACTACATAGAATCCCATCATTCACATAATATAACACAAGCCTTGATCTTTTCTAACGAAACCGCCATCTTTAGCTACATACACAATCTTAAGGCACCTGACTGTTACAAGCAAAATCTTGAACACTGCAAAACCATTCTGAGGCATCATTCACCCTTATTCAGCTGTAATTCAACTGTCCTATTGAGTAGAACCACTCGTGTTTTGTTAGAACTCGGACATCGCAGAACATGATTACTTACAGGTACAATTCGCTATCTTTCTTTTCTATACACCGAACATTCCTTACCAACAGTAGTTCAAAACATCCTAGTATTTCTTCACATCTACGAAACGCCATAACCTTGTCAGAATTTTCCCAACATACTTAAAGACAGTGCCTACATAGCACACAACCGTGCAATTAGTTATTTAATAGAAAACTCCCCAACTTGGCTCGGAGCCATACATCAAAGCATTTTTAGCCACTCATAGCATTCTTACTCAATTTATGCTCCAATGTTACAGTGAGATTAAACTCGAGCTATTTACAAACTTTGCCGGAAACTCGAATCATCGGAAATCTTAACTCTTTTGCAATTCTCGTATTCATTCACACGCAACAGCTAAGCCCATTCCTTATGCCACAACATCTTTTCTAAGTCCCAAATTTTTCAAAAAATTTCGGCAGAGTTTCCTTTGTAAATTGGCCTATCCACCTGCCAGAGAATCACCAAACCATTCTAACAATACACCCACAACTCAACAAGACGCCACAATGTATTTCAACAACATAAATCTCAATACTACACAAATGATATCATCAGCATTAGTACATGAACATGCGCTGCACCTGCTCAAATTATAACACATATACCTTTCACCATGATGCACCTAGTACAACCAATTTGGTTTTCCTGCGTTTGAACTCATACTACCACATGTAATGCACTTTACCTTTCCACTAAGGAACATGAACATACTCACCATGCCCATAGCTAGGGCTACGTAACAGATCACAATAAGGATTGAATACCTCGTAGCTCACCCATTATCAAACTGCCATTTTCACGATTAAGATCAATACTGATCGCATGAATTTCATAATACCGGCTCGCGAAGTTAGCACCTCGATGCTCAAGCCATAGACAAAGATCTGGCCTCAAGTCCTCCCGACTGGCCCAACATGAATTCATAGAGATTATATCTCGTCCCTCGATTGGGGAATCATAAGTCATCAAGGCAAATTATCACTAAGCACTCGAGTGCGCACATCAACGTGTAGAAGGAATTTCAAGAATCATACCTAAAACTGAATCAAGTACATCGATAAGAATTTCAAGAATTTGAAGCTTTCCTAAAAGGTTTGCAGCCTCCCGAGGATAAGTACAGGCGTCCCCGTACCGATCCACGAGACTCTACCAACCGGCTCATGACTCGCGAGACCTGTTAACCTAGGCTCTTGTCACGACCCCAAACCCCGGTCGTGATGGCGCCCAACACATTGCTAGGCAAGCCCGACCATCTTATCCAATTAAACCAGCCAAGTATAATTAATATTGATTAATCGGCGTGATTAGCCTGTTTTCATAACAAATCAAGAAGTGTAGAACTGAAATACAAGAACACAGCCCCAACCAAATCGTGGTGTCACAAGTCCGAGCCTCTACAAATGAGATCTACTACAAAATCAAGTCTAACCAGAATGGAGACAACAAAATGATAAAAAGAAAGAGGTCAGGTACTACGGACGCTGGCAGCTACCTCGAAGTCTCCACATAATTGGGATAATAAAGCAGTTGCGATAGCTCAACTGCCCTCCTGAACCTGTATATCTGCACAAAAAGTGCAGGGGAGTGGGGTGAGTATATTTCAACTCAGTGAGTAACAATAATAAACAATAACTGAAAATAAGAACTCCTATACTATCACTAAACAGTTCTAAGGCAACCCCCACAGGTTAATCATCACTATAATGAGTACTCTGATCTTCAGTCCACATCTATCTCATCTAGGTCCCACACTGACCCCATCCTCGCTCGTACCACTACGGTATACGACCATCTCAATATATGGAGACATATACATCTGTCTATAACATATAAATATTTCAGTATATATATGAATATGAATAAGTATAATGCTGCGGCGCGCAGCCCGCTCCAATACATATACCGCTGCGGCGCGCAGCCCGCTCCAATACATATACCGCTGCGGCGCGCAGCCCGCTCCATTTAACGTCGACGGCGCTCACTGGGGGTGTATACAGACTTCGGAGGGGCTCCCTAGGCCCAAGCACTATTATACTGCGGCGTGCAGCCCGATCCACACATGTATTACTGCGGCGTGCGGTCCGATCCAATATATATATGTATATATATTTATACTGCTGCGGCGCGCAACACGATCCCATAATATACACCAGTGCTCACTGAGAATGTGTTCAGACTCAGACTCCGAAGGGGCTCCTACAGCCCAAGCGCAATAATACTGCGACGTACAGTCCGTCCCACATGTATATTACATGTATATTATATGTATATTATATGTATATTACTGCGGCGTGCAGTCCGATCCAATATATATACTGCTGCGGCGTGCAGCCCGATCCAATATAGGATATATATAATACCTCATAATGGGTCCTCGACCCTATTCCAGCCAGTATATACTTGGCCTCTCAGGCCCAATATAATATATCACAGTGGGTCCTCGACCCTGTCTCAGTCAATATAGACTTGGCCTTTCAGGCCCAATATAACATCTCATAGTGGATCCTTGACCCTATCTCATCTCAATCGGTATAGACTTGGCATTTCAGGCCTGCTCAGCTAGAACATGGAATTCCACCCTAGATAATCTCTCTCAATGTACACATCTAGTACGGGCTCATATTATGCTATACAACTAGAGCTACGGCTGAGTGTATGTTTCCAACACAATATAAGGGTCACCTAGCTCTATAGGTTCCCTAATGCTCTACAGATCGGCAAAAGGCCCCAAACATGGCTATCAGCCCAATTGCACAGTTATAAACTTATTATCAGTCATAACACACAATATACTATTAGTCGGGAAGGACTAAGTCCGAACCCCCAATCACAATGTCACCACGCCCGTCATAGAACGCGTGTCTCATCTCAATATAGCACTGTGAAGTGCTAGTACGGGGTTTCAAACCCTCGGTACATTATTTACTACTACCACTCACCTCGAACCGGTAGAAGCTTCATGCCCACGACGCCTTAGCTCCTCGAACCGGCATCCACGCACATCAAAACTAGCCAAAATCAGTACAAATATATCAAAATAGGCTAATGGAACATAACCCAATCGAAAGAACTCGAAAAATATCAAAAATCACGAAATTGGCAAAACCCGAGCCCCGGGCCCACATCTCGAAAAATTTCGAAATTTATATTTCCGGAATCCTCGTCTCGCCACGAGTCCGTACATACCAAATTCACAAAAATTGGAGTTCATTTGTCCCCTTAAGTCACTATTTCTATCCAAGAGGGTTTTCTACCCTTTTCAACAAAAATTCTCAAATTAAATACTAAAACTTGCAATAGATCCGAATTATACCACCAAAATTGAGTTAAGAACACTTACCCCGTTGTTCTCTCCAAAAGTCCCACGAAAAATCGCCATTTCCGAGCTCCAAATCGTCAAAAATGGCAATATATTTTCGGACCTCAAATATATTCTGTCCGGCACTATTCACAGTTACTGTTCACGGTACCAATAGGCAAATGATAGAAAGAATCAAAGTTATTATTAACTGTTCATGGACACTGTTCATGGTCACTGTTTACAGCAGATATTTTTGCATTTTCCGCCCATTTTCTAAGTCCGGAATTATTCCGAGACACCTCCGAAACACTCCCGAGCCCTCGGGGCTCCAAACCAAATATGCACACTGACTCTAAAACATCACACAAACTCGCTCGAGTGATCAAATCGCCGAAATAACATCAAAATCATCAATTTTCATCAAATCAAGGCCTAAGTTTCCAAAAAAACTTCCAAAAATATACTTTCGATCAAAAACCCGACCAAACGATGTCCGAATGACCTGAAAATTTGCAGACATATCCAAACTCACCTAACGAAGTTACTGCAACTGTCGGAATTCCATTCCGACTCCCGGATCAAAATATCACCCATCGATCGGATTCCGCCAAAATTCCAACTTCGCCAAAATAGGCTAACTTCTTCACCGGACCTCCAAAATTACTTCCAATTGCGCTTCTAAGTCTTAAATCATCCCCCGAAACTAACCGACTCATCGGAATTCAGTTCCGAGCCCTCTAACTCATAAGTCAACGTTGGGTTGACTTTCCAACTTAAGCTTTCCTTAAAGAGATTAATTGTCCCTTTTCCTACCAAAATCGATCCGAATTGACTCAAAGTTTGCACACAAGTCACATTCGACATTACAAACTTGTGCCAACTTTCGGAATCGCATTCTGACCCCGATATCAAAATTTTCACTTCCGGTCGAATTTTCTCATAAACCTTCAAATTCCTATATTTAGCCAAATGACTTCAAAATGACCTCCGGACATCCGAATTCACTTCCGATAGCTTTCCCAACTCCAAAATCACCATACGGATCTATTCCCAGACTCGGAATCTCAAATGGACATCTATAACTCTAAAATGCCTTCCAACCCAAATTTATGAAATTTTTCTAAAATACTAACTTCCACCATATACGCCGAAATGCTCACGGTTTATCAAAAACCAAATCCGGACATACGCCCTAGTTAAAAATCAGAATACGAGCATGCTGGAACTTTTAGATCCCAATTCCGAGGTCATTTACTAAAAATTCCAATCCTAGTTCATTTCTTCAACTTTAAGCTTTCAAAATGAGAATTTCCATTTAGATTTGACTCCAAACTTCCTGAATTTTAATTCTGACCATACACACAAGTCAATATACCTGAGATGAAGTTGTTCATGGCCTCAATCTGCTGAATGACGCGTCGGGACTCAAAACGATCGGTCGGATCATTACAGATGTTTTGGACCTTGAGTCCCAAGTTTGAAAGTTTTGAAAACCAAAAGTATGAAAATCATGAATTTGAGGCTTGATTTGATGAAAACGAGGTGATATGGGCGATGTGATCGCACGAACAAGTTCATAATGTGTTTTTGAGGTTGTGTACATGTTTGGTTTGGAGCCCGGGGGCTCGGGTAAAGATTTGATAGGCCGTTGGATTAAATTCTGAAATGTTGCACTGCTGGTTTTTCACCCAGCTGTTGGCTTCGCAATTGCGAAGTATTTCTCGCAATTGCGAAGGGGGCAGTACAAGGCAGGGCTCGCAAATGCGAACCCTGATCGCAAATGCGAATCCCCATTGACCCAGCCTTGTTCGCAAATGCGAACATTGCCCTTTACTGCCTGTGTTCGCAAATGCGAACATTGGTTCGCAAATGCGAACATTGGTTCGCAAATGCGAACATTGGTTCGCAAATGTGAACACTGCCCTTAAATGCCTGTGTTCGCAAATGCGAACATTAGTTCGCAAATGCGAACACTGCCCTTCCCAGCTTGGTTCGCAAATGCGAACCTTATTTCGCAAATGCGAAATCCCCAGTAACTGCCTAGACTTCGCAAATGCGAACAAATGTTCGCAAATGCGAACTTCCCAACTTTAGCTTATTTTTCAAACTCCAGAAATTGGTCGGGGTTCACAATTGCGAACCCATGTTCGCAAATGCGAACACAGAGACCTGTAAAACACGATTTTCAGCTCATTTCTTCACTTTTTACAAAACAAAAAACACCCATTTGCGATTCTTCACGGATTTCTTCTTCATCAAAACAATTGTAAGTCACTTTTTACTTAATTCTTTCAATTCCTAACATCATTAAACATGGTTTTCATTAGAAATCAAAGGTTTTCATGGTAGAATTCTTATTTTTGTTAGAAAATAGGGTTTTTCATAAATTGGGGAATTGGACCTCGAATTGAGGTCCGATTTTGAAACAAATCTTATACATGAACTCGTGGGGGGATGGGTAACCAGATTTTGGTCCTAACCCCGAGTTCCGACCATGTGGGCCCGGGGTTGAAATTCACTATTCCGGGCAGAATGTTGTAAAAGTTGTATTTGGTCTTAAGAACTAGTTTGTTGAGTAGTATTGATGATATTAAATCAATTGTGTATAGATACGATTGGATTAGAGCCAAATTTGAAAGAAAAAGACATTTCCACGGATTGAATTGTTCATAAACATTCGAGGTAAGTGTTTGTTCTATCCTAGCTTGAGGGAATAGGATTATGTGTTATATGTTATGTGATCGAGTGCGGTGTATGGGCTGTGGTGCCGAGCATCCATACACCTGGCGTCTAGTATGACCGTGAGTCGTTGAAAAATGATTATTTTGAGATATATTACGGATGAATTGTTATTGTTCTCCCTTGTTGGGACTTGTTGTGAAGATAATTATTGATTGCCCTTGATGGGACGGTTTATGAATTACTTGTTTCTTTCTTTGCCCTTAACTATGATTGTTATTTGGGTGAGGAAGAGTGATAATGCACGAAGGGTGATGCCGTGCCATGCTTATTTATTTATGCATGAAGGTTAATGCCGTGCCATGTTTATTTATTGATTATGCACGAAGGATCATGCCGTGCCCCTGTTATTGAACCATGTACGAAGGATCATGCCGTACTATAGATGTGAGGATGAGAGTAAAAGCACGAAGGGTGATGCCGTGTACTTTATTTGCTTATTTGGTGAGGATGAGAGTAAAAGCACGAATGGTGATGCCGTGTACTTTATTTGCTTATTTGGTGAGGATGAGAGTAAAAGCACGAAGGGTGATGCCGTGCAACCGCTTGCTATTCCTTGACTTGATATTACTTGTGTTTCCATTATACTTTGTTTTTCCTTGTGAATTTATTAACTGTTGTTAATTGTTGAATTCTTTGAGATATTCCTTATTGTGTTATTACCTGGTTATTTCTTGTTATTCCGTGGTATATATATATATATATTGAATTGCACAGGTTTATGTGGGTGTCCGGTCCTATGCTTGTCACTACTTCGCCGGGATAGGCCGTGCACTTACCCACGACATGGGGTCGGTTGTGCCGATACTACACTTCGTGCATTTTTGCACGGGTCCGGGGTTACGATCGAGAGCAGCAGCAGTAAATCAATTGCGTGGGAGTTGATCACATTTGAGACCGAGGTAGCTTTGCAGACGTCCGCAGGCCCCGCGTCTCTCTCTTTATTTATGTTATTAGCTGTAGTCTCTTTGTTCCGAGACAAACGAGAATTATGTTATATTTCCTTCAGACTTTTATGTGTAGTATTCCATAGTAGTTCGTGAGTTGGTGACTCCACATCTTGGGTAGAGGATTTCAGTATGATTTTCACTTTGTAATTAGTTATTTCTATTTCGATAAAGTATTCCGCATTTATTTAATTAAAATTGTGTTAAAAACAGGATAGTATGAATACAGTGGCTTGCCTAGCTACCACGAGTAGGCGCCATCACGATCCCGATGTTGGGGGAAAATCCGGGTCGTGACAAGTTGGTATCAGAGCTCTAGGTTACATAGGTCTCACCACTCACGAACAAGCTTAGTAGAGTTTGAGAGGTAGGTACGGAGACTTCTGTATTTGTCCCTCCCGAGTCTATTGAGTTAGGAAAGAGTCTCTTATTTGTTCTTTCTTGTCGTGCGACTTGTTCCTCAATTACCGATTGAATTTCTATTCTGTCCTTTCGCAGATGGTGAGGACACGCGCTTCTTCGTCCGCTGACCAGCAGCCCGAGCCCCAGGCAGCTCCCGTGAGGGGCAGGGGCCAAGGCCGTATCAGAGGACGAGGTAGGGGTAGAGCTCAGCCCCAGGCAGCTACTCCAGAGGTGGAGCCTCATATTGAGATTGACGAGGAGGTTCCGGTTCCAGCAGCTCCAGTGGGCCCAGCTCAGGTCCCGGGAGAGGCTTTATTTACCCCGGATCTCCGGGATGCCTTGGTCAGAATAGCGGGATTCATGGACAGCATTGCCAGAGCGGGTTTATTATCAGTTGCCCCAGCCACTTCTCAGGCTGGAGGAGGGGCCCAGACTCCTATTGCTCATACCCGGGAGCCAGTAGCTCCTCAGCCTCAGGCACCAGTAATTCAGCCAGCTGTGGCCACTCAGTCAGGTACCACAGCTCATGCCGGCGATGGAGCGGCCATGACTTCCGATTCATTATGGAGGCTTGATCGGTTCTCCAAGCTATTTACCACTACATTCAGTGGAGCCGCATCAGAGGATCCTCAGGACTTTTTATTCAGTTGTCATGAGATTCTAAAGACTATGGGGATCGTGGAGACAAACGGAGTTGATTTCTGTACCTTCAGGCTTGCAAGATCCGCCAAGACTTGGTGGAGAGATTATTGCTTGACTCGACCAGCAGGGTCCCCAGCTTTATCATGGGATCAGTTCGCGGAACTATTTATGGAGAAGTTTCTCCCTGCTACTCAGCGGGATGTACTTCGGAGGCAGTTTGAGCGCCTCCATCAGGGCATTATGACGGTTACACAGTATGAGACGAGATTTGTCAATTTGGCTCGTCATGCAGTGGTGATACTTCTCCGGAGCGGGAGAGGGTCCGCAGATTTATAGATGGGCTTAATCAGCCGATTAGACTCCAGATGGCTATGGGCGTGGGGAGTGACATATCATTTCAGGAGGCAAAAAATGCAGCACGCAGTGTTGAGATGGCTCTTGCTAGGGGAGGCGGTCATTCTTCAGATAAGAGGCCTCGTCATTCAGGCAGGGTTGGTGGTTCTTCTTCTGGTGGCAGAGAATCCTTTGACAGAGGCCAGTCTTCCGAGCCTTTTCATTCCGCCCTTCGAGGCTTCACGGGGTGGACCAGGTGATCGTGGTGTTCGGGGGCATTATTCGGACCGGCCTACTATTAATGCTCAGCCTCTTCAGAGTGTTCGTGGAGGCCATTCGGGCCGTCAGGGCCAGCAGCCCTATCACTCTAAGGGTTGCTACGGTTGTGGTGACCCGGAGTCATTTTATCGGGTATTGCCCTCTAGCGGCGGGCAACTCTTAGCAGAGCAAGGCCCTCATCCTATGATTCGGGCCCCAGCCGACCCTCGGCCTGCCCAGCCAGCCGCAGGCGGGGGTAGAGATTATAGAGGTGGAGGTCGAGACCGTAGGGGTAGAGACCGTCCAGCGAGAGGTAGAGGTCGGCCGGTTGATGGTCGTCCTAGAGATGCAGCCCATAGGGGAGGTGCAGATCCCCGATTCTATGCTTTACCGCCAGTGCCGTAGGCGAAGATCGTACGCCGTGATTACGTG